>SZWC01001015.1:81158-101647 GCA_023375785.1 Penium margaritaceum
AGCAGACAGCGGGCTGCTGTCCGCTGTGACAGGAAAAAACAAAAAAAAAAAACAAAAAAAAATCCCCCAACCCCGCAGCTCGCAGCAGCAACCCGCAGCAGCAGCGAGCTGCAGCTGCAGCACGTAGCAGTTGCAGCAGCGTGCAGTAGTAGCAGCGAGATGTAGCAGCCACAGCCGCCGCAGCAGTTTGCAGCAACAGCAGTTACAACTACAACTGCAGCCGCAATAGCATCAGCAGCAGCTGCAGCCACAGCAGCAGTAGCAGCAGCTGCAGCAGCACCTCCATCTGCAGCAGCAGCAGTCGCAGCGGCAGCAGCACCAACAACTGCAACAGCAGTAGCAGCAGCAGCAGCCGCAGCTGCAGCCGCAGCAGCAGCTGCGGCAGCACCAACAACCGCGGCTGCAGCCCCACAACAGCGGTTGCATCAACCCCGGCTGACGTAAGCGGCCGTCCGCTGACGTCACTACTGCCGTCACTGCTGACGTCATCAACAAAAAAAACACAACAAAAAAGGAGGACAACAATAGCACTGCACACACGCAGTAGCCTCTGCTGACGTCAGCCATCCTCAGCTGACATCATTGCTGACATCAGTAGCACAAAAAAAAAAAAACAAAGAAAACAACAAGGGGCACCAAACAAGGGACACTCAACCATGGCTGAGAGTCCCAATGAGGAGGGGTCCTCCTCTGTTGGAGGGACCCCTACCCTCCCTTTCTTGCAACGCCTGCAGCAGCAGCAGCAGCAGCAGCAGCCGCCGCCGCAGCAGCAGCCGCCGCCGCAACAGGAGCAGCAACAGCAGCAGCAGTTGCAGCAACAGCAGCGGCAGCAGCAGCAGCGGCAGCAGCAGCCGCAGCAGCCACAGTCGCCGCAGCGGCAGCAGCAGCAGCAACAGCAGCAGCAATAGTAGCAGCAACAGCAGCAACACCAGGAGCGGCAATACCAGCAGCAGCAGCAGCAACAACACCAGGAGCAGCAGCAGCAGCAGTAGCAGCAACGGCAGCAGCAGCAGCAGCAGCAGCCCACTGGTGTCGTTGGCAATAGCCCTGACCCCCTCGTTGCTCTTGAGCAACAGCTCGCCACCTTGACGCAGCAGCTTGCAGTGCTACAACCAGTAGCCGCCCAGTCTGCCCCCAGTGTGCTACCGTCGTTCATCTCTCCAGGGCACGCCAGCCCAGTTGTGTCTGCTGCTACATACTACCTGGCACAGCAGCAGACTCAGCGCCAGCGACAGATAGTGACCTCTGTCCTTGGCCCCACTCTGGGTGTCGGCCGCAGGCAGAAGGACTTTGAGACGCCACCGCCGCCGCTTCAGGCCGGCGAGCAATTCCGGAGCTGGGAGCTCAGCTTCCGGATCTGGGCGCAAGGTGAGGGCCTGTGGGCATACTACACCCTCCCTTACGACTCCACCCAGGCCGACCAGCTGTATGACGCTGGTCGCGTCGTCCGTGCCCTTGTCCCAATCGCCCCTCCATCTTCCCGCCTGGCCCTAGAGCCTTTCCTCGGCGAGTTCACCGCTGGCGACATTCCAGACCCTGCAGCCGCATGGCACGTCCTCACCAGGCCCCATTGCCTCTCCAGCGACGCTGAGATCAGCCGTCTGCTCCGGGAGTTCAACTCACTGCACATGGGGGAGACCGAGACGGTCACTGCCTACTAGCAGCGGGCGGAGGACATCCTTGGTCGTCTCGGCAAATCTGCTCCGAAACCCTCTGTCCGCACTTCTCACCATCAAGCGCGGTGCCACCAGCGCGTACGGGGACGTCTTCGTACACTACCCCCAGGACGTCCTCTCCACCATGGCGGCCCAGGGCACCGTCATGCCCTGGGCATACGAGCTCTTCCTCGGCATTGAGGAAGCTCGCCATGAGTCCCAGCTCCATCGTATGGAGGCTCTTGCATCCCCTGCCGTCGCCTCCCCTGCCGCTGCCTCCGTGGCCGTCGCCTCCCCCGCCGCAGCTACCTCATCGTCTTTGAGGAAGAAGAAGAAGCGCTGGAACAAGAAAGGCAAGGGTCCGCCGCAACAGCAGCAGCAACAGTCGTCGACCGGGTCCAGCGGTGGTGGCTCGGTCTGCCACAACTGTGGCCAACCCGGGTATGGGTGGTACACGTGCCCTCTCCCGACGGACGAAGCGCGCGTCATGGCCACCCTGCGTTGCCAGCGGGAGCGCCGTCTCGCCTCTGCCGCCGTCGCTGCTGCTAGCCCTGACACTCCGACCTCGTCCAGTAGCTCTGCCACTATGACAGCTCCGCATTTCCCGCAGCCACCCGCCCCGCAGTACTACCCACAGCCATCGGCGCTTCCGCTTCCTTCGCCGGCTCAGTCCTCCTACTACCCGGGCTCCGGCGCTGTCAATCCGCTCTCCGTCTACACTCCCGGGCCATCCTCTTGTGAGCGTCAGCTGGAGCAGTTCATCGCGCTCCAGATTGGCCTTCCTCGCCCTCCTCCCAAGGGAAGTGCGAGTTGCGTCACCTCCTGCCCTCCTGCCCAACCCTGCATGACTGAGACTGAGCTACGGTCATGTCCCATTTCCTCATCTGTCTCGTCGTCTCCCGTGGTCTCCTCCACCCCCTCCCTTGACGACATTGCGTGGCTTGACAATTGGCAGTCTCGTTTCGTGCCTCCTTCCACCGCGTCCACGTCCCTTGCTTGCTGCCATGTGACCGTTAGCGATGTGGTGACCCCTGTCCAGGACCTTGTTGAGACCTGGATCATCGACTCCGGGGCCACGCATCACATGACGGCCTCTCGCGAGGCCTTCACTATGCTCGGTCCTGTAGGCGATGTCTTTGGTGTCTGGACGGGCTCCGGACAAGTGTTGCCTGTCCGTGGTGTTGGCGTCGTTCGTTTCCGTGGTCCTGTCGGTGACGTCTTTCTGACCGATGTCCTCTTCGTCCCTGGTCTCGAGCTCAGCCTCATGTCCGTGACTGCCCTTGACCGCATGAGCATGGACGTTGTGCACTCAAGTGGTGTTGGCACTGTGTCGTTGCGTCCGTCTGGTCTTGTCGTACTGCACGCCACCGCCCGTGGCAACCTGTGGCATGTTCCTCGCCTCTCTTCTTCCTCTCCCGTCTCTTCCCCATCGGCCGCCACAGGCCATGTGTTTGTCACTAGTACGCTTTCTCCTCAGCACACCCGCCTCTTGCATCGCCACCTTTGCCACGTTCACTCAGCCGCCGTAGAGAGCATGCTCCGCACCCAGCCGGCCAAGGGCATTGACCCGGAGACTTTCCCTCTCCCGTGCCCCACTGAGTGCATTGACTGTGCTCAGGGGAAGATGCACCGGTCTACATACGCCTTGTCTTCCTCCCGTGCATCCGCCCCTCTCGACCTTGTCCACTCGGACGTCATGGGCCCTCTCCCCACCGCGTCCGTCGGTGAGCTTGGCCGTTATGTCCTCACCCTTACGGACGACTATTCTCGCTACTGCTGGGTCTTCTGCCTCCGGCAGAAGAGCGATGTCGCCCGAGCCATTCAGGACTGGCTTGTCCTCGCGGAGCGCGAGTGTGGCCGCCCTCATTGTCGCTTTCGCTCCGATCGCGGTGGAGATTACATAGGTGAGGCCACGACCTTTCTCGCCTCCTACGGGATCCACCATGAGACGTCTGCGCCCTACACACCCGTCTTGAACGACGTCTCCGAGCGGTGGAACCGTACCATGGCCGACGCCGTCCGCACCATGCGGATCGAGTCCGGTCTCTCCGATGGCTTTCATTTTGAAGCCATGGCCTACATGACCTGGGTCTGGAACCGGATTCCCCACGGTCCCCTTCCCCGCCAGTCCACGCCATACCAGCACTGGTGCGGTCAGCGCGCTGACCTCCGCCCGGCTCGCGTCTGGGGCTGCGTGGCTGCCCACCCCACAGCAGGGCGGCAAGCTCGCCCCCCGCGGATGCCCCTGCACCTTCCTCGGTGTGTCTCGTCAGTCCAAGGCCTGGCGCTTCTGGGACCCTTCCTGACACTGCATCGTAGAGTCCGGCGATGCCCAATACTCGAGAACCTGTTTCCCCGCGATCTCATCCGCTCCGGCTCGTCTGTGTCCCTCCCGTCGCGTGGGGGAGTGGTGAGTCCGTCCTCTGTCCTGTCGCTTCCGGGTGACACATCACTCCGTCCCTCTGAGCCGGTAGCCTCTGTCGCGTCCTCTGGCCCCCCCGGGCCAGCAGTCCCAGTCGCGTCCGCTGGCCCCTCCGGGTCGGCAGCCCCAGTCGCGTCCGCTGGCCCCTCCAGGCCAGTAGTCCCCGTCGCGTCCTATGCCCCCCCCGGGCCAGCAGTCCCAGTCGCATCTGCTGGCCCCTCCGGGCCAGCAGTCCCCGTCGCGCCCTTTGGCCCTTCCGGGCTAGCAACCCCAGTCGCGCCCGCTAGCCCCTCCGGGCCAGCAGCCCCTGTTGCGTCCGCTGGCCCCTCCGGGTCAGCAGTCCCCGTCGCGTCCGCTGGCCCCTCTGGGCCAGCAACCCCAGTCGCATCCGCTGGCCCCTCCGGGCTGGCAGCCCCAGTCGCGTCTGCTGGCCCCTCTGGGCCAGTAGCCCCAGTCGCGTCCGTTGGCCCCTCCAGCCCAGCAGCTCCTGTCACCTCCGCTGGCCCCTCCGGGCCAGCAGCGCCTGTCGCGTCTGCTTGCTCCTCCGGGCCGACAACCCCAGTCGCGTCCGCTGGCTCCTCCGGGCCAGTAGCCCCGTCCGCTTTCGTTGGCCCGTCGGACTCAGTGCCATCTCCTGCCTGACCGCGCTACACACGTGGCCCAGGCGACAGCCTGCGACCTCGGCTGACAGTGAGTGCGCAGGCCGTCGCACCGCGTCCTGTGGCGCCTCGATCCCCTGTGGCTCCACGTGTCTCCTCCACTCCCACGATCGTGAGTGGGGACCCTGGCACGAAGGCTCTCGGCCTGACCACCTCGGCCATCATCGCAGACCTTCACCCGGGCTCTGCATTGGGCTACGCCATGCTTCATCACGAGCATCGGCATGCTGTTGTGGCTGCACTCGCCTGCATCCCACCTGGAGCTCGTGATGCACATGCCCTCTCAGTCCGGTCCACGGTATGCCCGGAGGACCCAGCCACCCTACGTGAGGCTCGAGCCCCTCCTGAGGCCACACATTGGGATGCTGCCTGCGCTGAGGAGCTCGCTGCTATCCGGCAGCACCACGTGTATGACCTCGTCGACCTCCCTCCAGGTCGGAAGGCCATTGGTGCCAAGTGGGTCTTTCGGCGCAAGTGGAAGCCTGACGGGTCCTTGGACAAGTACAAGGCCCGCCTCACAGCAAAGGGGTTTGCTCAGGTCCCTGGGATCGATTACGACCAGATCTTCGCCCCAGTCGGTCGGTTCTCCACTAGCCGGGCGCTCTTCAGCCTGGTTGCCCAGCATGGGTGGGAGCTCCATTAGATGGACGTGAGCAATACATTCCTCCATGGCTCACTGGAGGGTGGGGAGCTCTACATGGTGCAGCCCCCAGGCTTCGACGACGGCACTAGGAGAGTTTGGCGGCTGCGGAAGGCCCTCTATGGCCTGAAGCAGTCGCCTCGATACTGGAACCAGGAGATCAGCAGCACGCTTCTCCGTGGTGGCCTCCAGCGCAGCACCGCTAACCCCGCACTATTCGTCAGCCCGCGAGGTCAGACCTTCACCGTAGTTCTGGTCTACGTCAACGATCTCCTCATTGCGTCGCCAGACACGGCCGCCATCCAGCGTATCAAGGACCTGCTGCACGCCGCCTACCAGATGTAGTATCTCGGGTCTGCTCGAGTCTTCCTGGGCATGGAACTCGAGCATGATCGCTCCCAGGGCATCCTGCACGTCCACCAGGCTGCCTATGTACAGAACCTGTCCACTCGCCGAGGACCTGCCCCTCGTACCTAGTGCATCTTCACCCATGTCACCCGATGGCCAGGTGAAGCTGAAGAATCCTGACCCAGCTGTTGTGGGGAAGCCAGTTGATGTGACCATGTATCTACGGGTCATCGGGTCACTGATGTTCCTGGTGACGACGACGCGTCTTGACATCGCGTTTGCCGTGAGCCTCCTTGCCCAGTTCTCTCAGGAGCCGCGTCACCTCCACTTCAAGCCCACGATCCGAGTGCTGCGCTATGTCGTCTCGACCCCTCGGCGAGGTCTCATGTTCCGCCGCCAGCCGTCTGTCGTCGCAGTGGGCTACACCGACAGTGACTGGGCCGGCAGTCCAGACGGTAAGAGTTGGACCGGCTGGATCTTTCTGATCGGCGGCACAGCTGTGTCCTGGTGCAGTGGCAAGCAGGGGTGCATTACACGCAGCACTGCTGAGGCTGAGTACGTGGCCCTTGGCTCAGGCGTGTGTGAGAGTGTGTGGTTGCGTCGTCTGTTGTCCGAGTTGCGTCAGTCTGTCGCATCCATCACCTTGCGTTGTGACAATGAGAGTGCCATGGCCATCGCCGACAATGACGGTGTGCATCACACACGCACAAAGCACATCATTGTTGAGTATCACTGTGTGTGTTCATCGTTGCATGACGGCAGCATCAGCATCGTGTAGGTTGAGACAGCACGGCAGCTGGCTGACTTCCTGACCAAGGCACTGAAGCAGGACTCGTTCAAGAAGGCTGTGAGTTCAGTCGGCGTGCGTCCGTGAGTTTTCCTCTTTGTCTCTGCGTGCGTCTCTGCGTGCCCTGGGGGAGTCTGGATGTTCACCGTGTCTCTGCCCGTCCATGTGCACTACGCCTGTGAGTCATGGGGGAGTGTTGGTTTTTGCGCATCTCTCATTGTGCTCTGTTGTGTCCTCCCAGCTTGTGTACATCGGCGTGCAGATGATTGACGGCGAGACTCGACGCTGATGGAGTGTCGTCCGGTGGGCCGACGCACGCTGAGGTCTACTCGCAGTTCGCTGGAGCCTCCTCTCTCCGGCGACGTGCTCAGCTCCATCGACAGGCCTCCTCGACGGTCGTGCTGCCGGCGGTCACTGTCACTGCAGCTGTTGTCTGCATGCGCCAAGCGCGTCCCATCGCGTCTGCATCGTCATGCTCTGCCTAGGGTCCTTGTTGCATGTTGCATGGCCCTGTTCGGCATCATGGACCATCGTAGGCACTGCCTGAGTTCGGAGAGCCATAACTCCTTACTACTATTTTTCTAGCTGTTTCTGACCGCACGACTGCGTTTGCAGCGTCGGTATTATGGTATGGTCCAGTTTTCAGGCAAAACGGACGATGCCCGGGTTGTGGGCTGTGGGGCGTCTGGCAGGGCTCATCGAGAAAACCCTGCCTGCCAGAAAATAGGTGTAGCACTATTTTCTGATTGGCTGGTTAGCTGAGTAACAACTTTTACAATAGTGGGGGGGGCCTAGAACTTGGAGGGGTCTCCCATTGTTGCTCATTCTTCATTCCTAACTAGTTACTTTCAGTTTTCAGCTGCTTTCTGGCGCTAACTCTGGCGCGCGCATTTCTGAGCAACAAACCCAAAGCTTCCAGACTTAGACTCTAGAGCAGCAGACTAAGGGGGCAGCTGACTTAAGCAACGAGCGTGGAAGCCCGCACACTGCATCAACAACGCTGCTGCCCCAACCTGCTGCCTAGGTTTTCTAGCTATTATGCACGTTTAGGTTTAGACGGCATAGCGTTCTGACATGTGTGCGCAGAGTTACGGCCAAAACAGTGGTTTTGGGCCGGTTTTAGGACAGACCTTGCACTGCCGCGTGCGACACCCGCCATGCGCCGCGGTAGGTACTTATGCCATGGACCTGTCATTTGTCATTTCTCTTTGCAAATGCTATTGAAGCATTTTGACACTTTGCCTTGTGTCTCCTAGCCATTCCCTTGCCGGTGCGTGCACGACTTGACACTGTCGCCACCGTCTGACCAGGCACTGACGCCCAGTCAGCGGCTGTGTCGCTAGGAAGCATCCACGCATCTTCTCATGGTATCAAAGCGGTGAGACAATTCTCACCGAGCTGCGTAGTAGAGACGCAGTAGAGCAGCAATAGTGAGAGCCAGAGCTGCAGCAGATCGACAGGGACCCGTCGACGACAGCAGACCGGTGTCGACGTCACTCACCATCACCACGTGAGACTGCTGTCGCCAGCCGCATTCAGCAGTAGCAGAAGCAGTATAGCAGAGTAGCAGCACAGCATTAGCAGCGGCAGTAGCGCACGGCGGCAGCACCATAGCAGCAGCGTGCGGCGGCAGCAGCACAGCAGTAGCGCAACAGTAGCGGCAGTAGCAGCAGCGGCGACAGCAGCAGCAGCAGCGGCGGCGGCAACGGCACAGTAGCAGCGCAACAGCACTGGCAACAGCAGCGGCAGTAGCAGCGCAGCAGCAGCAGCAGCAACAGTAGCGCAGCAACAGCAGCGGCAACAACGGGCGGCGGCTGCAGCAACGTGCAGCAGCAATAGCAGCAGCAGCACGCTATTGCTGCCACAGCCGCACGCGTAACAGCCAGGCGGCCGCTCTGCATGCAGCCGCTCGGCTGCTGCTGCAACTGACGATGTAGCAGCAGCAGCAGCCGAGGGGAAGCTGCTACGCAGCTTCCGCGTAGCTCCCACGCGGCTGCAGCGGAGCGGCCACCAGCTCGCGCAGCAATCGCGAGGGTTGACAACAACCAAAAAACCAAGAAAAAAGGGCGAGCTGACTTCAGCATCTTGACCTGTTGACGTCATCAGGTTTTGCTGATGTCAGCAAATTTCTGCTCACTCAGCACCTAACTTAGTGAAATTTTCGGTCGGAGGGTCAAAAGTTTCCAGCGTTTGACGTCCTCGAGAAACGCTCAAGGTTCTGCAATTTGACCACTTTGACGTCTCGGCCCATAATGAGCGGCACCATGGCTCCATTTGACGAGAAGGGAAAAGGGGTGATAGATCCCTCTTCTTCCTCCTCAGGGGTCATGAGCCCACGTTCGCAGGCCATTGAGGACCTGCGGAGTCGACAGGATGAGATACGTCGACTGCAGCAAGAGCAGATTGACGCCATCCGTACACTCACCGAGCTCCTTCGAGGTCATTCCATGACCCCGCGACAGACTTCTGAGGGCGCGGCCGGGGTCGCACCCTCTACACAGCAGTCAACTCCAGCACTGGAGACAGGAGTTGGAGCCGACCAGCCACCTCTTGAGCCTTGGGACGAGGATCCAGACATGCCAGGCATGGAGGGCGACTCCCCCGAGCGCGAGATTCGTATGCTTCAGGAGCGTATCCATCAGCTTCAGACGAGCTCTCGGCCCCCACACACATCCTGCTTTCCGGAGCCTCGATCGTCGCCTGGCCTCCACCCCAGCGACTTCCCTCTTCCCGGCGTCTTTCCCATCTCTCGTCCTTCCCAGCCTGTGGTTGCTCTCCCTACGGAGCGACAACCCAAGGACTTCGAGATGCCGCCCCCCGGGTATGTCAGCGAGGACGGCTTTGACTGCTGGGAGATCCTCTTTTAGGTCTGGGCCACTTCAGAGGGCGTGTGGCCCTACTACCACAGCCCGTATCAGACTACGGACCGAGCTTAGGTGCTGACAACGACTAGGGCGATGCGTGGACTCCTCTACGCCATGTCGCGCGAGACCGTTGTTGACTTCCGCCCGTTCCTTGGCGAGGCGGGCACAGGCACTGGCGCTGACCCACGCGTGGGCTGGGACCCAGTGCTGTCCCTGCTCACTGCACAGACGCACGCCACCCGCGCTGCACACATCCGTGCCTTTCACTCCCTTGGCCAAGGGCCTACCGAGCCCGCAGCAAACTACTGGCGATGCACTATGCGCATCTACACGCGCCTTGGGACTTCAGGAGGTACACATCTGTGGACGCTCCACACGATCATGCTGGGGGTTTGCCTTGAGCACACCGACATCTTCACACGGTACAGCGACGCCGTGCTCGAGCCTTTCTCGGCCTCACTGTAGCTTCTTCCCTGGGCGCACAAGCTTTTCATCCAGGTGACTTCAGCCCATGAGGCAGTCGTGGCTCATCAGGAGACTTCCATTGTTGCAGCAGTCGTTGCATCACCACTGACGCCCCTCCTGCAGACCCCTTCTCCATCCTCTGCCTCGTCATCCTCCTCCCCTTCCACCCCGATTACACCGACTCAGACACAGGGTGTCGCGACAGCAGCACAGGGGAAGAAGGGTCGACGAAAGCGCAACTCAGGCCAGCAGTAATCGTAGCACCAACTGTCATCGGGCAGTAGCGGTGGACACTCCGTTCACTGCTACAATTGTGGAGGCGCCCATCGCTACACCGAGTGCCACCAGCCGCTTGACTGCGCACGGATTACTCGCGGGCTCCAGGCTGCGCACACACTCCAGTCTACATCGAGCAGCACATCCTCCGGACGCGCGGCGACCACGACCGCAGCAAATCCCGCTTCTTCACCAGCGACCAGCGGCGACCCCGACCCACGTGACCGCACCATCGCCGAGCTCTGCCATCTTCTGGCGCTCCGCTTTCATGGAGGTACAAGTGTGTTGTCACAGCCGGGTGGTTCACATACTGTTGGTCCGTCTGTTCTTGTGACCCGGGATGACTAGTGTGGGGGGGCACATTTGGCATGTGATGACGATGGGCCTTACTGTACAGATTGGATTCATGAGTCTCATCGTTGTGCCCTTCGTCGTTCCTCCCCACCTGCTGCCCAACGTCCGTCCGAGGCCGAGTGTTGCATTGCCCGTTTTACAGTGACGTCCTCCAATCGTCATTCCGGCGGCACTTGGATCATCGATTCAGGTGCCACTCATCACATGACGTGTCGTCGTAGTGATTTCATCGTTCTCGGCCCTGTTGCGTTTTTCCGTTCCGTCCGCACACGCTCTGGTCAGTCCTTGCCAGTCCAGGGTGTTGGGGTCGTGCGTTTCGATGGTCCTTCTGGCCCCTTGTATCTTTCCGAGTTGCTCTTTGTGCCTGACCTTGAGCTCAGTTTGCAGTCTGTTCGTGCTTGCACACTGATGGGAATCTCTGTGGAGCACACTGCCGAGTCCGCGACTGTGACTGCTATTGACACTCGCATCATTGTTCTCCGTGCCTCTGTTGTGGATGATCTATCTCGTGTCTCCCGGACTTCCGCTCCTTGCTCTTCCTCCCCTTCAACTCGTGTTTTTGTCACTGGTGTCCTCTCTCCTAATCACCAGCGATTGCTTCATCGCCGTCTGTCTCATGTGGGCTCCAACACTGTGTCGAAGCTCATTCGGACACAACCCGGTCTCGGTCTTGACGCGACTTCTTTTGAGAAGCCGCCCAAGACCGACTGCCTCTTCTGTGCCCAGGGTAAGACGCTTCGTTGCACTTACCTCAGCTTCCGCTCTCGCGACCTTCGCCCTCTCGAGTTAGTCCATTCGGAACTCCTTGGTCCTCTTCTTGTCGCCTCTTTGTCCGATCGGAGTCGATACGTCCTGACCCTGACTGATGACTTCACTTGGATGCGGTGGGTCTACAACGTGCGCCAAAAAAGTGACGCCGCTCTCGCGGTTCGCCTCTAGCTAGTGATGGCTGAGCGTCAGTCCGGCCACACTCTACACACCTTATGCTTGGATCGTGGTGGCGAGTTTCTAGGCAAGATGGATAGCTTCTTCGCTGAGCACGGGATTTTTCACCAGGTCTCCGCTCCTGCTACTCCTCAACAGAACGGTATTTCTGAGCGTTGGAACCGCACCATGGAGGATGCGGTTCGCGCTATGCGATCTGAGTGTGGTCTCCGGGAGTCCTTCGCTTTTGAGGGCTTCGCCTACATGACTTGGGTCTGGAACCGCCTCCCGCATGGTCCCCTTCTGGACCACGTTACACCGTATGAGCTTTGGTTTGGTCACCGTGCTGACCTACGCCTCGCTCGCGTCTCGGGATCCTTGGCTTCTGTGTGGTATACCGAGGACCAGCAGGGGTCCAAGGTCTCATCGTGGGGCCGCTTGTATGCCTTCGTCGGCATCTCCCCACGGTCGAAGGCCTGGCGCTTTTGGGACCCTGCTCGTCGTCGCATTGTTGAGTCCCGTGACACGCTTTTCTTTGAGTCCCTCACCTATCGTGATCTGACATCGATTACGTCGTTGTCTGTTACACACATTCCTACGTGTGAGGTCTCTCGCCGGATGGGGGAGTTTCCGCCTGCGAGCACCCCTCGCCAGGCTGATGTGTCCGTTCGAGCTCCCTCCACCTCGCGGTCTCCGTCTCTTAATGACCAAGCGATCAGCGCCGTCGGCCCAGAGACCTCTCCAGCACCGCCGGCTTCTACCCGCGTTACCTCGCATCCCTCACGTACCCATGATCCTACACCTGTGTGTACTCCTGTGACCGTACCTGTATCCGCCGGCACTCCTGCCTCTGTGCATAGCCCTGCCTTACGTGCTCCTACTGTCACACCGAGTCACGTGTCTCCCACACCCGCATCTCCTTGCACGGCATCACCAGCTCTCTTGCCTCATCCTCCCTAGCTGTGCTTATGCCTGTTTCTGAGCCTGAGGTGCGCCCCTCGAGCCCAGGTTACTCCCGTGAGCCTGGCGATCATCTTCGTCCGTTGGACTCCGGAGCTCAGCGAGTGCCTGGTCCTGCACCCAACCGCTCCACTCGCAGTATCGCAAGTGGCGATCCCAGCACAAAGGCCCTAGGCCTGAGTGTCCGCACTGAGAACACAGAGGTACACCCAGCGTGTCCCGTAGGGCACGATCTCGTCACTCGCGAGTTTCACATCGCTTGTGATGCAGCAGCCGATCTTGTGGTCGTTAGACCTAGCAACGAGGCGTGCGCTCTTGCCACGCAGAGCTCCCCCTCTTTGGCGCCTGACCCGGGCACACTGAAGGAAGCTCTCTCATCACAGGATGCTGACGCGTGGCGTGCTGCCTGCGAGGATGAGCTTCGCGCCATCTAAGAGCACGAAGTTTACGAGCTAGTCGACCTTCCACCTGGGAGGAAGGCTATTCAGGTCAAGTGGGTCGTTCGCAAGAAAGTGAAGCCAGATGGCTCACTGGAACGCCACAAGGCTCGCTTGGTTGTCAAGGGGTACTCTCAGATTGAGGGCATCAATTACACTGACACCTTTGCCCCTGTCAGCCGCATGACCTCAGCTCGAGCTCTGTTCGGTGTAGTGGCTCAGCATGACTGGGAACTACACCAGATGGATGTGATCAATGCGTTCCTCCATGGCTCTCTGGATGAGGAGATCTACGTGGCTCAGCCAGCCGGCTTTGAGGAAGGTGACAGAGTTTGGCGCTTGCGCAAGTCCTTGTACGGCCTCAAGCAGTCTCCTCGGTGTTGGAACCAGGAGATCACTGGGACCCTGACTCGTGCGGGATATGTATAGAGTGAGGCAGATCCCTCTCTCTTCATCCGACGGATGCTTGAGCGGTTCACCGCCATCCTGGTCTATGTCGATGACCTTCTGATCGCGTCTCCTTCACCTGAGGCCGTGAAGGAGGCCAAGGCCGTCCTCTAGACTGCCTACAGGATGAATGACCTTGGTCATGCAGCGGTGTTCCTTGGCATGGAGATCGTGCGAGACCGTAGACATCGTACTCTACTACTGCATCAGGCCCGATACGCACGGGTTGTGGGGGAGCACTTCAGCGACCTCCTCAGCGTAGTGCCCACGGCCTCCTCACCTCTCACACCTGACGGGCAGGACGCCCTGAAGGTGGAGGATCCCACCTAGCTAGGGGAGACAGTGGATGTGACCTTGTCCCTCTGTCTCATTGGATCTCAAATTTACCTGGCCACTACCACACGTCCTGACATCGCATTTGCCGTCAACCTCCTCGCCCAGTTTTTGTAGGCTCTACGTGCCAGAGCCCTTCATGCGGCTATGCGAGTGGTGTGATACGTGGTCTCCACACCGTACCTCGGACTCTGCTTTCGTTGGCAGTGTTCGGTAGTCCTTGATGGCTACACTGACAGCGACTGGGCCTGGAGCCCAGATGGACGCAGTCGCACCGGTTTCGTATTTCTGCTGGGTGGTACCATTGTGTCCTGGCGCAGCGGAAAGCAGGGCTACATTGCACGTAGCTCATCGGAGGCAGAGTATGTCGCTCCGGGTGCAGGAGCTGCTGAGGCAGTATGGCTGCAGCGCCTGTTCCTTGAGTTGGGTCAGTCAGTACCCGCGATTGTGCTTCGTTGCGACAACCAGAGTGCTCTTGCCATTGTGGAGAACTCTGGTGTCTTTCATGCTCGCACAAACCACATTGCAGTTGAACATCACTTTGTGCGTGACTTGGTGGAGCGAAACATGATCTCTGTCATTTGGGTAGGCACAGACATGTAGCGTTGTGACTTCTTGACGAAGGCACTGTCACGCGGAAAGTTCCTTGTGGCCATTCCTTCTGTCGGAATTCACCCCTTGCCTGAGAGTGGTTGAGTGTGGGGTGGTGCCTGTGTCCGTGTCACATCTGTCATTGTACTCGTTATCGTGTTTGTCTCAGTGCTGCACGTGTATGGACATGCGTATCATCGGGTCATGGGGGAGTGTTGTGATTTGTGACGTTCCTGTTGACCTGTACAGTTTACCGTGACCACTCAGCCGTGTCCATACTCGTGCAGATCCCTGATGCGGAGCCTGGTGGTACCAGTGCGTCATCTGGTGGCGGACTATCAGCTTGGAGCTGACCGACGACCGTTCCACAGCTCTGGACGCTACCCGGGACCTCTTGTAGTTTTTTCTACAGCACGCAGGACTTGATTGGTGGACTGGCCGTGGGTCTGATTCGCATGTTATTGCATTGTGTGTCCACCATTTGATGCCGGATGCATGCATATGACCAGTCGTAGCGTCCGGTTTGTGATTCTGCACGTTTAGGTTCAGACGGCGTAGCGTTCTGACATGTGTGCGCAGAGTTACGGCCAAAACAGTGGTTTCGGGCCGGTTTTAGGACAGACCTTGCACTGCCGCGTGCGACACCCGCCATGCGCCGCGGCAGGTACTTATGCCATGGACCTGTCATTTGTCATTTCTCTCTGCAAATGCTATTGAAGCATTTTGACACTTTGCCTTGTGTCTCCTAGCCAGACCCTTGCTGGTGCGTGCACGACCTGTGACTGTCGTCACCGTCCGACCAGGCACTGACGCCCAGTCAGCGGCTGTGTCGCTAGGAAGCTTCCACGCATCTTCTCACCAACAAGCCCACACGGCTACCGGAACGCATCGACCTTGTCTCGCCGGCGCTGTCGTACGTGCTGGAGAAGTCTCGGGACACTCCGAAGGCCTGTCTTGTCGTCATGCTCTCCTCCACCATATACCCCCAATGTGGGTATATGGGTAATCCATCAGCGTCGGTCGTGACGGGTTGAAGCCACACAAACCAACAAAGGCAAGGGGCGAAGTCCAATAGAACAAATTGTCACCGCGTGCTAGTGCCTTTGCGAGGAAGTCATCACGCTGCATGTCAGTGCCAACCCATATGACGGAGATCACGTGTTGCTCCACCAAATCACACACGAAGTGGTGCTCAGCCGCAATGTGCTCCGTGCGAGCATGAAAGACACTAGAGTTCTCCGCAATGGCAAGAGCACTCTGGTTGTCGCAGTGAAGCACAATGGTGGGTACTGACCGGCCAAGCTCATGGAACAGGCGCAACTAGATGGAGCAGTCGTAACAACATGGTAGAAATAATCAATAATGAGGGAGTATCCATGCGCGGTTTTAGGCTACAGCACAGTCGTCACTCGGCCAAGAGAGTCAAGACCAAAAGTAGGAGTGGGCTGTGTCAAGCCAATGACAAAACCATGGACTGGACGAGCAGACCGCGCCGGCCTAGATGGACTAGCCACTGTAGTGGGACAGGCAGGTGCAACATAGTGAGGCAAAATGCAAGGGTTGGAGGCGATTACCAGGCATGTGAATGAACAGTGAGGAGATTGGTAGCTGCGAGGGTTTGACTGGGCGAGTTATAGTTGGGACCACACTGGATGATTTTGGCAACAATGACGCTGACGCGATAGGAGACAACGTAGGCGATGACGACGCTGATGTGGCAGGACACGACATAGGTATCAATGTGGTTATGGAACAAGGTGACATAGGCAACGATGCAGATTCGGCAGGGAATGATGAAGGTGAAAATGCGGAGGCAGTAGGAGACAATGCATGCGATGATGTTGATGCGACAAGAGGCGACGTAAGAGACAACATGGATGTAACTCGAGACAATGTAGGCGACTATGCAGATGTGATAAGGGATGATGTAAGAGTAAGGCTGCACACGAATCCTGAATCCGGAGCCGGATTCACGAATCCGGATCCAGGGTCGGGTCTCATATTGGGATTCGGGAATCCACAGACGAATCCTTGGAGGGAGGGGGGGAGGGGGCTGAGAAATTCGGAAGCAGTTTGGTTCAGGCCCGACGTTGGACTTCCGAAGCCCGTCGTTTGGACTTTCGAATCTTTGATGTCTGCACTTGGAGGTCTCCGGCCGACCCTGGCAGTCTCATGCACGTAGCAAGCATGTGCAAGGTCAGTGACCTGGCACATGCACAAGACATTGGCAGCCGCTGATTGTTCACACAAAACATGCGAAAGAATGGCAACAATACACACAAGATTCAGGTCCTCGCACGTCCGCACGAATGTTGCGACCGTGCAAACACTTGATTTGGACGAATGTTTGCATTGACCAAGCCTGAGGTGTCAGGATGTAGGGAGGTCCGGTGTCAGGCCAGACGAATGCAAACCTGACCCCTGGGTTGGGGTGTCAGGCCAGACTTGACGAATATTGTGCCTCACTGTTACCTGCCCGCTATGGGCGCGATTGCAAAGCTTCGGAAAGTCAGGAAATTTGGGGGGGGGGGGGGGGGGGGGGGGGGGGGGGGGAGGGAGTGCTTGAGGAAACACGAGGCTGATTTTCTTGCATTGGAGCTGACACGTGGCGCACCAATGATGTACCACAGCGGCCACTTCCAGAGCTTGGAGCCACTTCGAATGAGTACATGAACACTGCGAAGACGGTATATAATACCATCCATAAACCTGTGCCTTTGTACAAGTAAAATCTGCTTTATGTCCCGCAATAGCAACAGCTGTTGTGGGACAATATAGGAGTGGATTCTCCAGGATTTGTGAACCCTACAGGATTCGTGAATCCCGGATTCGTATCCGCAAATCCGAATCCACAGCTGGATTCGGACTCACAAATCCAGATCCAGCCTGAGATTCGCAAACCGGATTCGGTGTGCAGCCTTATGTAAGAGAGAAAGGCAGGCACAACAAGAGATGATATAGGCGACGACACCGATGCAACAAAGGATAATGGTGGCAGGTGGGGAGCAGGACAACAAGATCTGGATGCCACCTGTCCTGCCAACAACATTAATAGCATTCGAGGCTATGTCTTACACAATATGTGAAATGCGGAGGGATGCCAGACTCGATTAAAAGAAAGCGAGAGAACTAATTCGTCACGCACAGCTGGTCGTTACAAGTAACGACCATCCCCATTTGGAAATGCATGAGGCAGAGGACCAATGATATCATCGTGGACGGGTGGATAAAGTGTACGGGAGTCAGATGTGGTGGAAGACGAGCGATGCAGTTTGCCTCGTGCATAATTAAGACTTTCAGCAGTGCACAGGACAGGGAATGTGTTCAGGTCCACACCAATGGCAAGTTGATGACGCAGCAGGCTGTGAATGGAGGCAGTGTGCACGTGACAGAGGCACCAATGGAGCAAACTTGTGCAGTGATGGGACAGCATAGGAACAACATATACTCGTAGCATGGCAGCTACAACAGGGTGCAAACAAGGGAATGCAATACATTTTGCCACAATGCAGTCCACGAAGGACATGATGCTCCGAAGGCTACAACAAAATAGTAGCAACGTAACGAGACGATTCGGAGGCTTTGCACTGATCATCGAAATCCACGACCGACAACAAACTGACCTTGAGCGCAGACACAAAAAACACTTCAACCAATAAGATATCGCCTGAAAACCAACGAATCGTACGTCACCTACACGGTCAATTGGCAGCATTTGGCCGGATCTGGTGCGAACGAAACGGCGACGTATCGTATCATACGGTCAACGAATCGTACGTCACCTACACGGTCAATTGTCATCGACGGACCCCAACAAGATAAATGCAGCACAAAACGAAGTCATTTGACAAGTTGCGTAAGAATCAACAATCCAGAAGCCACTGAACACACGAGACAAATGAGTCACATGACACTAAGCAACGCTGCTATCAGAACCCATAGAGCTCTCTGCCTGATCAGAACTCACTTTGAGGAGAAAAGTACAGTGAACGACTGCATGTGCTCAATCTAATTGACAGGTGAAACAGCCCCACCATGCGACACACCCCGAATGGCTCCGTCCGAAAAACAACGGTGACCCCCGGACTCAACGACCAAACTCACACCAAGCAGGAGACCTGAAGGTCAAGGCTGGAAAGTGACAGCTGAGGCCAGACCATATTTTGACGTGATGGACGAGCTGGACTCCTCTGTTCGAAAGGAGGACTTGTAAGGCAATGGAGAAGAAGGGAATTGAGCTGCCAGCTGGAGAAAGGCAGGTGGGATGTAGGATGGAGAAGGCATCTGGTAGATGGTCAGGTTGTATGGCGATGGCACGCAGTGCCATATCAAGTGAGGAACATCGGATGCTGGTAAAGTTGATGCCAATGTCCAGCCACGAGCTGGAATGAACGATGTCACAGTGGTCTCCCACATCACGGGGCCATGCTCCCACGTGCCTGGATTGCGACCCAACGAAGTAAGCAAGGTCTCTCAAGGCACTTAGAGAATCTAGATTGCCTAGGTCTCGACCAAAGGGAACAATTACAAATGCAAACACACCTACGGATGGTCTCCTAAAGCACCAGGTCAGAGCCCCAAATACTCAGGTCTCCACTAGCAAGGAGAAAATGAGTGAAGTAGAATAGTGAGTGGAACTATTGTGAAAAAAAAAACACCCCAAATGGAAACAATAACCTTGAACAAGATCTGGGTCAGTTCCCGGAGTGTGGAGTCGGGTTGTACTGGAAAGTTCAAAAGCTGGCCTCCCTGCTCCTCTTTGTTTCCTTCGTCCAGGTGTCGAGTGCGAGCCTCACTCTCGGAGTTGACCGACGGGCAGCCGAGAGACCGGGAAGCTATGACACAGCTTCCCCACTGCTAGTCCGGGGTTGTTGGAGCCTTCGCAGCGGGTGCGGCTTCTCGTGTCTGCTGCTACTGCGAGCTAATGCTATTAATGTTGTTGCGACCTGCTAATGCTGCTGCGAGCTGCTAAAGGTGTTTTTGTGAGCTGTTGTTGTTACTGTTGTAGCAAGCTTCTATTGCTACTCTAAGCTGCTACCGCTCATATTATTTGAAGCTGCTAACGCTACTATTACTACGAGCTTTTACTACTGTGAGCTGCCAATGCTGTGGCTACTGTGAACTGCAAATGTTAGTGTTGTTGCCTAGCGTAGCTATGATGGACGTTGTTGCTGTGGGTAGCAACGAAGTTGTTGTTTCTGCGTACAGCTGCAAGCTACTATGTGTTCATGTTGCGACTGCAGCTGGCGGTCGTGAGCTGATGAAAACAGCAATCACTGCTACAAGAGCAACCGGATGTAGCTGCTACAGGTGCCATTGCTGCTACTTCTGTGGAGAGATCTGCCGTTATTGTTGCTTTCTAATGCAGCAGCTGTAGCTATAGTTACTGCCTCTGCCGACTCCACGGTCCAATGAAGCTGCTACTGCTGTGGCGGCTTGAAATGCCGCTATTGTCCCACTTTGCTGCCGAGAAGGTAATAGCGACGAGAGAAGCTGCAAAAAAGTGTTCCGCCTCTGGCTCTCTCGGAAGACTGTGCAACGTGAGCCCTTAGCTCATGGCCTCCACGCTGCCAGGACCTGTACGCCCCATCTAGCCCAATCCATCCCAGTCCAGACGTCTGTGTTGCGACTGTTCTTTGGTGTATGGTGGAGGAGGTGAGTGTAGTCTCTCTACAACTCTGATACCATAGGGGGATGAAGAATCCCCCTAACCGACATTGGGTATAAGAGTAGGTTGCATAGAAGACAACGTGATGGGCGGCGCTTGAAAAGGTGGAGAGATGGTGAGAAAACGCTTGAAAGTGAGTGGGAGTTAAATGAAACAACGACACAAGCGTGAAGGTATTCTTTGTGCCACAAACGTGCAAGTCCAAAAGCCGTGTGGAAAGTAGAACATATCTACAAACTCCCAAGCGACAGCTGGCTAGAACCCGGCAATCATATGAGGCACTCAGTTGTCAGAACGACAAAGTGAAAGAAGCATCGGGTGCAAAAATAGAAACAGTACGCAATGGAGCCAGTAGTAAGCAAGGATAGCACCACCGAGAAAATGGTCCACGTGAGCAGGTCACCAGAAGAATCCAGTGAGCATATGAGGATGCGCGAGCTGAAGCCCGTGGTGTCCAAGTAGCTATCGAACATCTTGGCATCCCAACGTGTGAGTGACGTCAAGTCCAGAGGTCACCATGATTGACACACCAACAGGGTGGATACACACTAAGGCACACATGAAATCTGTCTTGGTGGACCCCTAAGGATGAGCACCGGGAAGATAAAAGCACCTCCCTGGGAACTCTCAAGCATGTTCTGGATAGACCAAGGCATCTT
>SZWC01001015.1:177422-198072 GCA_023375785.1 Penium margaritaceum
CCAGTGGACGCGACTGGGGCTGCTGGCCCGGATGGGCCAGTGGACGCGACTGGGGATGCCGGCCCGGAGGGGCCAGTGGACGCGACTGGGGCTGCCGGCACGTAGGGGCCAGTGGACGCAAATGGGGTTGCCGGCCCGGAGGAGCAAGTGGACGCGACTGGGACTGCTGGCCCGGAGGGGCCAGTGGACACGACTGGGGCTGCCGGCCCGGAGGTGCCTGTGGACGCGACTGGGACTGCCGACTCGGAGGGGCCATTGGACGCGAATGGGGCTACCGGCCGGAGGCGCCAGTGGACGCGACTGGGATTGTCGGCCCGGAGGGGCCGGTGGATGCAACTGGGACTGCTGGCCTGGAGGGGCTAGCGGACGCGACTGGGGCTACCGGCCTGGAGGGGCCAGTGGACGCGACTGGGGCTACTGGCCCAGAGGGGCCAGTGGACGCAGCTGGGGCTGCCGGCCCGGAGGGGCTGAGGGATGTGTCACCCGGAAGCGGCAAGACGGAGGACAGACTCGCCACTTCCCCACACGATGGGATAGACACAGACGAGCCAGAGCGAATGAGGTCGTGGGGAAACAGGTTCTCAAAGAAGAGGGCATCGCGGGACTCGACGATGCAGTGCCGAGATGGATCCCAGAAGCGCCTTGGACTGAAGAGAAACACCGAGGAAGGTGCAGGGACGTCCGTGGGGGGTGAGCTTGTCGCCCTGCTGCGGGACGGGCAGCCACACAATGGCCATGCAACCCCAGACGCGAGTCGGGCGGAGGTCAGCGCGCTTACTACACCAATGCTGGTATGGCGTGGACTGGCGGGGAAGAGGACTGTGGAGAATCCGGTTCCAGACCCATGTCATGTAGGCAATGGCTTCAACATAGAAGCCATCGGAGAGACCAGACTCGACCCGCATGCTGCGGACGGCGTCGGCCATGGTGCGGTTCCACCGTTGGGAGACACCGTTCTGGACGGGCGTGTAGGGCACATATGATGCGTGGCCCCGGAGTCGATGATCCAGGTCCAAGACCCTGCTGAGACCTGGATCATCGACTCCGGGGCCACGCATCACATGACGGCCTCCCGAGAGGCCTTTAGCATGCTCGGTCCTGTTGGTGATGTCTTCGGTGTCCGGACGGGCTCCAGACAGGTGTTTCCTGTCTGCGGTGTCGGTGTTGTTCGTTTCCGTGGTCCTACTGGTGATGTCTTTCTAGCCGATGTCCTCTTTGTCCCAGGTCTCGAGCTAAGCCTCCTGTCCGTCACTTCCCTTGACCGCATGAGCATGGATGTTGTGCACTCGCGTGGTGTTGGTACTGTGTCGTTGCGTCCGTCTGGTCTTTTCGTACTGCACGCCACCGCCCGCGGCAACCTATGGCATGTCCCTCGTCTGTCCTCCTCTCCTCCAATCTCCTCCCCATCGACCGCCATAAGCCATGTGTTTGTCACCAGCACGCTCTCTCCTCAGCACACCCGCCTCCTGCACCGCCGCATTTGCCACGTCCACTCTGCTGCCATAGATAGCATGCTCTGCACCCAGCCGGCCAAGGGCCTTGACCCGGAGACTTTCGCTCTCCCGTGCCCCACAGAGTGTATTGATTGCGCTCAGGGCAAGATGCACCGGTCCACATACCCTTTGTCTTCCTCCCGTGTATCCGCCCCTCTCGACCTGGTCCATTCTGATGTCATGGGCCCTCTTCACACCGAGTCCGTCAGAGAGCATGGCCGTTATGTGCTCACCCTCACTGACAACTATTCTCGCTACCGCTGGGTCTTCTGCCTTCGGCAGAAGAGCATGGGTGAGACCACGACCTTTCTCGCCTCCCGCGAAATCCACCATGGTCTACACGCCCGTCGCCAGATCGCTAATGGTCACATGGCAGCAAGCAAGAGATGCAGACGCGGTGGAAGGGGGCGCGAACCGGGACTGTCAATAATCAAGCCATGCAACATCGTCATGGAGGGGGATAGAAGAGACCACAGGAGACGACGAGACATACGAGGAAACGGGACACGACCGTAGCTCAGTCTCAGTCATGCAAGGCTGGGCAGGAGAGCAAGAAGTGACGCAACTGGCACTTCCCTGGGGGGGAGAGCGAGGCAGGACGAGCTGGAGCGTGATGAACTGCTCCAGCTGACGCTCGCGGGAGGACGGCCGGGGAGTGTAGACCGAGTGCAGAGTGACGGCACCGGAGCCCGGGTAGGAGGAGGACTGTGCCGGTGAAGGAAACGGAGGCACCGACGGCTGCGGATGGTACTGTTGCGGCGCAGGTGGCTGCTGGACTGGCGGAGCTGTCAGAGTGGCGGAGTTGCTAGAAGAGGCCAAGGCGTCAGGGCCGGGGGCAGCTACGGCGGCGGAGACGAGACGGCGCTTCTGCTGGCGACGCATGGTGGCAATGACACACGCCTCGTCCGTCGGGAGAGGGCACGTGTACCACCCGTACCCGGGCTGGCCACTGTTGTGGCAGAACGAGCCACCACCGCTGGACCCGGCCGACGGCTGCTGCTGCTGCTGCTGCGACGGACCCTTGCCTTTCTTGTTCCGGCGCTTCTCCTTCCCCCAAGATGATGAGGTGGCTGCGGCGGGGGAAGCGACGGCCACGGAGGCGACGGCAGGGGAGGCGAGAGCCTCCGTGCGCTGGAGTCGGGACTCCAGACGAGCTTCCTCAATCCGAAGGAAGAGCTCGTATGCCCAAGGCATGAGGATGCCCTGGGCCGCCATGGTGGAGAGGACGTCCTGGGAGTAGTGCACGAAGACGTCCGCGTATGCGTCGGTGGCGCCGCGCTTGATGGTGAGGAGCACGGCCAGAGGGGATGGGACAGAGGTACCGAGATGATGAAGGATGTCCTCCGCCCGCTGCCTGTAGGCGGTGACCGTCTCGGTCTCCCCCATGTGCAGGGAGTTGAACTCCCCAGCAGACGGCTGGTCTCAGCCTCGCTGGACAACCGATGGGGACGAGTAAGGACGTGCCACGCGGCTGCAGGGTCTCGGGTGGCGCCGGCGGTGAAGTCGCCGAGGAAAGGCTCTAGGGCCAGGCGGGAAGCCGGAGGGGTGACATGGACGAGGGCATGTGCAGCACGACTAGCGTCATACATCTGGTCGGCCTGGGTGGGGTCATACGGGAGGGTGTAGTATACCCACAAGCCCTTACCCTGCACCCAGATCCAGAAGCTGAGCTCCCAGACCCGGAACTGCTCTCCGGCCTGAAGTAGGGGAGGCGGCCTCTCAAAGTCCGTTTGCGTGCGGCCGACACCCAGAGTGGGGCCAAGGACGGAGGTCAGTGTCTGCCGCTGGCGCTGAGTCTGCTGCTGTGCTAGGTAATGCGTGGCGGTGGAGACAGCGGGGTTGGCATGTCCTAGAGGAATAAATGGTGGCAGCACACTGGTGGCAGCGTGGGAGGCTAATGGCTGCAACACTGCAAGTTGCTGCGTCAAGGCGACGAGCTCTTGCGGAAGAGCAGCCAGGGGGTCAGGGTTACTGGGGTTACCGCCAGCGATGCCAGAGGGTTGTTGCTGATACTGCCGCTGCTGCTGCTACTGCTGCTGCTGCCGCTGCTGTTGTTGCTGCTGCTACTGGTGTTGCACGTGCTACAGCTACTATAGGAAAGGGGGACTGGGGGTCCCCCCAACAGAGGAGGACCCCTCCTCAGAGGGGTTGTTAGTCATAATGGCTTATGGTGCCTCTCTTCCCCTCTTTCTTTGGGTTTGTTTTTGTCTCTTTTGTGTGCTGCTAATGTGTGCTGTGACGTCAGCCGAGGATGGCTGACATCAGCAGAGGCTACTGCGGTGTGTGCATGGCTACTACTTTTTTTTTCCTTTTTTGTGTGTTGTTGATGACGTCAGCAGTGACATCAGTGGATGGCCGGTGACGTTTGTAGTGGTTGATGTAGCCGCTGTTGCGCGGCTGCAACCGCTGTTGCTGCGCGGCTGTAGCCACTGTTGCTGCTGCTGCTACTACTATTGCTGTTGCTACTGCTGCTGCTACGGCTGCTGGCGGGGTTGGGATCTTGTCTTTTTTTCTTTTCTTCTTCCTCGTCGCTTCGAGCTCGCTGCTCGCTGCGAGCGACAAGCCGCGAGCAGTGAGCTCGCTGCTCATTGCTCGCTGCTCCCTATGAGTAGCGAGTTCGCTACCAGCAACTCGCTACTCGCAGCGAGCAGCGGGCTGCGGACAGCTGCGACTGCTGCTGCTGCTGGCTACCGCTACAGCCGCTGCTGCTTTTGCTGCTACCGCCGGTTGTTGCTGCGAGCTACTGCTGCGAGCTACTACTGCTGTCGGCTGCTGCTCGCTGCTGCTGCTACTACTGCTGCTACTACGGGCTGCTGCTGCTGCTGCGAGCTGCTGCTACTGTCAGCTACTACTGTGTGCAGCTGCTGTTGGCTGCTGCTGCCTCTGCTCGCTGCCCCTAGAAGATGCTGTTGCTACTGCTGGCTGCTTTTGTCAGTCACACCTGGATGACGTCGCCGCGTACGTCGTCTCCAGGAAGCGCCTGACGTGGCCTGCCACTCACCTCCTCGCGTCAAGCGTGGGGGTCAGTGCTGCTGGAAAAAAATCCGGCAGCATTTCACCTGGCCCACTGGCCGTGGGAAAAATTCTGACGCCGCCACCAGGCGGGGCAATGCTGCTGGAAAAAATCCGGCAGCATTTCCCCTGCACTGGCGCGTATGGAGGTCTGCCGCCGTTGTCTGGCACCTGTACGTCAGTCTTCTGCTGCTGCTGGTGATACGCTCTGGCTCTGATACCAAGAATGCTAGGCAGCAGGTTGGGGCAGCAGCGTTGTTGATGCAGCGTGCGGGATTCCACTCTCGTTGCTTAAGTCTGGTGCCCCCTCAGTGTGCTGCTCTAAAGACTAAGTCTGGAAGCTCTGGGGTTTGTTACTCAGAAGTGCGCACGCCAGTGTTAGCGCCAGAAAGCAGCTGGAAACTAAAAGTAACTGATTAGGAATGAAGAATGAGCAACAATGGGAGACCCCTCCAAGTTCTAGCTCCCTCCCACTAGTGTAGAACGTGTTACTCAGCTAACCAGCCAATCAGAAAATAGTCATAGACCTATTTTCTGGTAGGCAGGATTTTCTCGATGAGCTCTGCCAGACGCCCGACAGCCCAAAACCCGGGCGTCGTCCGTTTTGCCTGAAAACTGGACCATACCATAATACCAACGCTGCAAACGCAATCGTGCGGTCAGAATCAGCTAGAAAATTAGCAACAAAGAGGTACGGCTGCCCGAACCCAGGCAGTGCCTACGACAACCAGTGATGCCAAACAGGGCCACACAGTAGGAGACATGGACCCTAGGTACAGCATGATGTTGCAGATGGAATGCCACAAGGAGAAACAACGATGGGTGCATGTAGATAGCATCTACAGTGGTAGTGACCGCCGGCGGCCCGACCGCCGAGGAGGCCTGCCAATGGAGCTGAGCGCGTCGTCAGAGGGAGGAGGCTCCGGCGAACTGTGAGTGGGCCTCAGCGTGCGTCGGCTCCACCGAGCAACACTCCAACAGTGTCGAGTCTCGCTGTCAGTCATCTGCACGCCGATGTAGACAAGCCGGGAGGACACAAGAGAGTACGAGAGATGCACAAAAACCAACATGATGTAGCCGTGTCCATCGTTCATGATGGTACGTGGCATTCCATGTAGCCACACGATCTTATTTTAAAACAACTGCGCTATTCCGTTTTCTTTGATGGTGGTCATTGTTAGGATGAGGTGCGACATTCTGGAAATGTCATCTACCTCCACGATGATGGCATCATATTCCTCCGGAATGGTGGGTTGTCCGATTACAAATTCTCTGCTAATGTTGAACTACGGCTTAGTTGGAATAGGGAGAGGCAGTAATCCTAGTGGCCTTGCACAATGAGATCTTTGCTGTTGATATGTGTCACACAATCTGTAAAATGCTGCCACATCAGTTTGTATATAGTCCCACCAATCGCAATTCAGTAGGTTCTTCAATATGTTGTCCTTCCTGAAGTGTCCATCTCCAATAGCATCATTCAGACTTCTTCAGTCCGTGGTATGATTACTTGGTGAGTAAATCGCCGTTCCTAGTATGGGTCATCAAACAAGAACTTAGTTTTTTCATACTCATTCAACTCGTTGTAGCCCTTCATGAACATCCTCGCGAGGTTCGCGACTTGTTCAATGAGGAATGTACTCATCTCGGCCATCAATTATGGTCGCCGACTTAGACAATGGAGGGGACACGTGAGATGGTAACGCAGGGGGAACAGATGAGGGGGCCATGGATAACGCAAAAGGCATAGGAAGAAATGCAGTAATAGGGGGAAACAAGGAGGATAGGGGGCATGGGAGGTGCTATTGCGACAGAGGAAGATGCAGGCAACATAAGGGGAAAATCAGCAGCACAATATGCCCGGCCCGAGGAGATCACTCACATGTGGGTCCTCCTCTACACGTCGTGAGCGTGGGTAAACATCTGCGTGATAGTTTAGAGGCGTGAAACTCATACAGATTGTGCTGCATATAGGAATCGAGGATGACAATACCGCGTGACTCAAGAACATGGTGTTAATTGGTGTCTTCAAACAACCAGGTGTTTAGTTGGAGAGAGACCACCAGAAACAAACACAAGTGATGCATGGAAAGAGTTTGTTCCCCTGTTGGGTGTCGCGGACCCAAACACAGACGAGAAATCCTTGGACGGGTACCAAATAGAGATTGGGCACGATGGCAAAACCACAACTCATACAAAGTCGCATAACGAAGAAGTGAGCTATGAAATACACGGTTACATACCCACATGATGTAGCGCATGGCCTTGAAGACAAACCATTTGATGCTCATTATTTTGCTGGGCCAACATTTAGACATGTCATTGTGTTTTATCGTTCAGGGTGTGGAGAGGCCACGAGTCACGCCTTGCTCCTGTATGAAGTGAGCAGCCTGAACTCCCCCCTGTGATCTAAATTAAAGCGGTAAAAGAATCGACTATTTTGTTGTTCAACCAGAACAAACCAGCACTAGACTACAAGCACCGTACCACTTTTGCAACACAAACAAAACATCGACCGATCATGGGAGAAGTTACAAGTCAGAGAGAGGACGTACATTCTTCGCTGAGCCTGGGAATCAATGGGCAAGGGACCCATGAAATCATCATGCATGAGGTTCATTGATCTGGATTCGTGGAGGAGGAAGGGGAATATGTTACACTATGCTAGTTTCCTTGGAGAAAGAACACGAATTTGGTCCAAATAAGTTCTTGAAGTAGCCCAGGTCAAGGCCGAAGGAAGGCTAGATACTGTCAGAATAAGATCCCAAATTCCCCAAGGTGCAGCAAGGACTTCTCGGAAAAGAAATTACTGGAAATCCCAAGAAGAGAATCTGCACGCCCCCGATCAAGACTGAGCTGAGACATGCTCAACGGACATGGAAAACGATGGCGCTCAACAGTCAGCCGGGTAGGCACAATTGCTACCAGCAGGAACCTCCAGCAGGAGCATCTGGCGGGAATCCCAACGGGCGGTTCGGTACAAGCAAGATGACAACAATTACCTCCGAGTACGAGCCTTGCCAGAAGGCGCGGAGTCGCGCCATGACTTCGCACACGACTGCAACATCAACAACGGTGGAATGCCTAAGGCGACACCGCTCCTACAAACCGCCTTAGCATGTGGTCCTAGCTTAGGCCAGCCCTAGGGATAGTACTTAATGACTATGTACTTGCCTGCTATCTTTTAACCAGTTCTATTCTTGGTTCATCTCTTCATTTCCTGCCTGCATCTGTGCTGTGATGAACCTATCCTTATGCCACCTCTTCAGGCCCGCCTCGTGGCTGTGGCCCTCTTGTCGTGTATTCTGTTCATTCGTCTTCAGTTGCTGCCCGCCACTCTAGCTGAGGCACACCATCGCTTCATTATGTGCTGAGCCCGTCCCTTCGTTCCCTGTGGCCGCACTGCTCATGCCTTAATCTTTTCCTCAATTCCCGTGCATTTGCACCTTCTCTTGTTTTAGCCTCGGTGCAAATATGTCTACTTTATCAGCAAAGATGTCCAACATGGCTACTTTTTGTCTAGGAAAGTCAACAATGGATGGATTTATAGTAAAACTTTGTCTTGTCTAGTGCATATTTTCCAAGGATATATATAGGTGTTAACTTGTACATATTGAAAACGATGTGCACTTGTCCACATTCACTTTTCTCCCCTACCCCATCCACCTAACCACCACTCACTAAAGCACTCAAAGTCATTTTTATAGAATTGTAGATCTTTATATAAAACATACACGACTGACAGTACATCTCCACATAAACCCCCCACATACACTTCCCAAACACACCACCCCTTCCCCATCCCTCACCTAAGCAATCCGAAACACATCACTCAAACCAATATACACAAGTATAATCTTTTAAACATCGACCATACATCCAACTATACACCACGTAAAATCTCCACATACACTTTCTACCTCGACACCTCCCCTCTCCCCCCATCTAATGACCACCAAACAATCTAAAAAACATCACTCAAACCAATTTACACAAGTACAAATACTTACACAAAACACATACGTTCAATCACCACAAAACAATTTGAACTCCACACCCTAACAACAACCAACCAATCTCAAACACATCACTCAAACCAACATACACAAGTACACATTTCTTCACACAACCTACACATCCAGCCATACACTTTTCACCCCAAACCCCCTTCTCCAAACTACCTTTAACTACATCACTCAAAGGAACATACACAAGTTCATATCTCTACGCACAACCCACCCATCCAGTCATACACCTCCACAAGCATTCCCCACATACACTTTCCACCCCCACAACCCCCCTCCCTTCCCCACCCCAACAACCACCAACCAATCTCTATCACATCACTCAAACCAACGTACACAAGGGCACATTTCTGCACACAACCTACACATCCAGCAATACACCTCCACTAAGACTCCCCACATACACATTCCATCCCGACCCCCTCCTCTCAACCAGTACTAGCCACATAAATCAAAGGAAAATACACAACCCATGTATCCAACCATACACCTCCACATGCATTCTCATATACACTTTCAGCCACCATTCAACAAATCACTCACAATCATCATACACAAGTGGATAACTCTACAAAAAAACCACACATTTGAAAATACACCTCCACTTGCACTTCCCACATACACTTTCCACCCCTACCCTCCCTTCCCTTCTTTCTTAAACAATCACCACCAAGAAATCTCAAACACAACACTCAAAACAACGTACACAAGTACAGGTTTCAACACAGATCCCATACACCCAGTGATACACCTCCACTTACAGTCTCCACATACACTTTTTGCCCCCACACCCCCTCCACCCACCAACCAATTTCAAACACATTACTCAACCCAACATACACAAGTACACATTTCTACACACAATCCACAAATAAAGCCATACACAACTACTTACACTCCCCACATACACTTTCCACCCCAAACCCGCTCCTCCAAACTACCACTAACTACATCACTCAAAGGAACATACACAAGTTCATATCTGTAGACACAATCCACCTATCCAGCCATACACCTCCACATGCAATCCCCACATACACTTTCAACCCCCCCTCCCCCCTCTGCCAAATCTCCACTAGGAGTACCTTGCATGGAAGCTTAGCAGTGAACTTAAAAACAATGTACACATTTTACGTAGTGTATAAAAGTTTCCACCTTCCTAGACAATAAAATCTCAAACAACATTGTTAACTAGTTTCCACCTTCCTAGAACCTTCCTAATACACCACTTCCCTTTATACACACTTCTTCTAGTGTATACAAGTCCTTCAATTAAACTGAAGTGGCTGCACTGGGTACAACATTATCCATGGGTGGAGGGTACTGCTTGGCCACCCATATGTGGTAGTCTTGCATCAAAGAAAGGAGGGTGCCAACCTCCACCATGCGCATGAGCTCTGCAGAATGAAAATACCAGGAAATATCCAAGTACGTTATTGCACTCCTAGCATGATCGTTGCTAGAGCTTACTAGGACAGAGTCCGTGTTTCCAAGTAGGTGTAGGCATGTAGTGCATGGTGCTGGTACATGACTGCTATCTCTGTGTTATCCTGGAAAAGGAAAGTGAACTCTCAAATATGTTTTCTGAAATAAGCCTAACCAACCTGCTAATGGATGGTAAAGACTAGTTGCTAAGCCCCGAAGGGATCCACACCTTGTCCAGTCAAATCTGCCACATGAAGCTTGAAATCTAGGATGGCCTCATGTGGGAATACAACGTTTAAGGCAAGGATAGCTCGGGTTGCACAAACAGACTGTGCTGCATATGTAGCATCATGGTCAGTCATCTAGTATAGAAACGATCATTTCCTGGTGGCCCAGGTATGAAAGTGGAACTCCCATATCCCAAACCTGAGGGTTTCCGACTACTGGGGAGATGTTGACTCAAAATTTGTGAGAGGAAATCCTTTTGACATAATCAAGCTAGGCAGGGATGTGCCACCAGAGCAAGGCTGCTGATGCAAAAGTGGTGCATGGAAACTGCAAACATGATACCAAAAAAAAGGAAGGAAAAAAAAAAGAAGAGAAAAAAGGCTGCAGAACTGACCTTGGGGCATTGTTGTGTTACTACTGTTGATGTTGCAGTCGAGTGAAAGACATTTGCTACTGCAACTGCTACTACTGCGACTACTGTTGTTGCTGGTACTATTGCTATTGCTGTTGTTTTTATTTTTGGTGGTGTTGTTGAGGTGAGATATTGGCACATGCAGTTGATAAACCGCTAGATGAAGTTAAATGACTGGACAGGCATTTCACGCCACGAATGTTGGGTCAGCAGCATCCGCTGATTTGCCAGGAGCGTCGACCGCCACCTCTGAGTCTTCAACATCTACCTATGCATACTCTCACAAGGAGGGTGGCCGCCTTTGTTCGTGACCACCCATGATGTAACACTCTACCATGAGTCCATGTAGTCCAAGGTGCACAATGCCAGTCTGCCAGGTTGTGAGTCAAAGTCCAGGCACGAAGGTGCTGGGCTTGGTTGTCCGGTCTGAACCTGATACTGTGGTCTTGCAAAACTCCCAGGCAGGATTTGAGCAGCTGCAACATGAGCATGTCTGTGCTTACAATGGAGGGAAAACCTGGAAATTGCAAGAGATTGTGCATGATGCACGGGCCTGCACTTTGCGCAAGTCTGAGGAGTGTCTAGAGGATGAATCCTTTTTGAGCCAGGCCAGTTCACGGCCTCATTCCAAGCAGTAAGAGATTGCAATGAAGGAGGATATGGATGCCTTGATTGAGAACGGAGTGTTTGAGGTCGCTGATCTCCCTCCTAGACAGAAGGCTGTCAAATCTGGATGGGTCTACTGCGTGAAGAAGAATCCTGATAGCTTTACCGAATTCTACAAGTCTCACCTAGCCATGAATGAATTTCACAGGTTGAGGGTGTACAATTTGATGCCACATTTTTCCCAGTCGGTAAGATGGATACAACACGTATCTTTATAATGATTGCTTTGTAGAACATCTGGAAGGTTCATCGGGTGGACCTTTTGGTAATTGATCCATTTCGGTAATTGTTTCAGGACGTACATGGCGTGTGAACACGCCATGTACGTCATATACCATCATCAAAGCTGAGCAGCTAAACCATGTGAATTTCTTCATCCAGCCGACTATGCATGTGTTTTTCAAGGGCGTGGAGTTTTGCATTTCTGCGGAGGTAAATACACACAAATCGTCAGAGACCGGTTTGCTGATCTCTTAGCCTTCATAACCTTTGCATTGACCCCCATGAATCCCAATGGAAAGAGACTCTTGAAGCCAGCCAATGCAGTCCATCTAGGTGAGAACGCAGAGTGGATCGTTTACTTGCGCCTCATTGTGTCTCTCATGTATCCAGTTACCTCCCACCGCCTGAATTTTTTAACTCACCCATTGGTAGCTGTTTCAGGATTTACGAATAGAAACTGGGCTTGAAGTGCGGGAGGCAAGAGACAAACAGGCTATGTGTTCCTACTAGGAAAAGAAGTTGTGTCGTGAAAGAGTGAAAAACAAGGTCACCCCGTAGGTCAGTTTCTTCGTCATGCAGCAGTACACAATGCTTGGAATCTTAGAGGAGTTGATAGGGGAGACATTTTCAGATGGGCCACGGGGATCAATTGCGGAACCTGAGGGGCTGTCGTAGGATCTAATATGAGATTTCACATTAGACCAGCCCTCAGGGATATAGAGCATCGAAGTCGTCATGCTGGTAATCCTATGGGGAGAGGTATTGTACCCGTGGCCCAATGGCTCGATCGAAGGAGATTGATCAATCTCCTCTGATTGATCATCTTCGATCTTCCATCATCCTCTTGAAGGGGGATTCAGAGGAGGATGGAGTGTGACCCATTGAAATGGGAGAAGCATTGTTCCATTTGGCAGGACAGCTCCTGGTCAAGCAGGACAGATACTGGTCAAGCAGGACAAGAAGAGGGTGCAAGAGGTGTTGCGGCCACTCTAGTTTGGGTTGGAATGGGTGCCTCTGTTGGTCAGATGCATCAGGGTGATTTAAGCTGAGCACCCATTGTTTGGAATTCTTCACATAGATGTCTGCAAATCCTTTGACGAGGTTTTGCAAAGTTGCGTGTTTTGAGGCAATGTGGAAGAGAGAACTGGATCCCTTTCCTTCCGTAATTTTTTGCGAATCTGATACGATTGTTGTTTTCGGGATAAGCATCCCGGCTGCCTCGAGGGTTGTGCTAAGATGACCCTCTTGATCTGGTGCCTTTTGATCTAGCCATTCTTTTTTTTCTTGAAGGAGGTGCGCAGGCATTGGGGGTCATGGCCACATTGGGGACTTCCAAGATGATACTGCCCTTTGTGCGCCCCCATCTTGGTTGAGGGTAGCCTTTGTTGCCATGATGGATGTTGACTAGTGTTAGTGGTTGCATGTCTTGCCCCACAAGTGCTTGCATTGGAGTTGCACAGGCGACTTCCCACTGGCTGCATTTGCGAAGATCCCTTTTACCTGTGATGGTGATGTCCTCTTGGGGTGCCCCTTGGACACAGAAGTTTTTACGGAGGGGTGGGCTGAGCGGTGGTTGAAGGAGTGACTATTGGGAGTTGAGGAGCTGCAACATCATCAGGATCCTAAAGCAGCAGCCACCATTCTACGCATGTGTACTGTCTCTTGAGCAGAGTTCTGGGTGCTTAATTTACCCCGGAGCCATTATAGCTATAGAAAATGGGCAGGTTTAATGGCACAGTCAGGGAGGCCTTCATCGGCATCATCCAAACATCTCCAGAAGCAGCTGGTACTTAGGAGGGGGGTTTCCAGGAGGCGGCTGCCTGGTTGCAGCTCTAGTTACCATTTGAGCAAGGAGGTGGGGATTTTCTGGGGATGAAGACAAGGCCTCCTTGGTCTGTGTATGCCTTGGAAGTTTTTCTTCATCGGATGGTGTTGTTTGACCTGTAGGTGTTGGCAAGAGAGTCGTTGTTGGGACGGCTGTCTGTGGGGTGTTAACCTATTGCTCCAAACGACCCCTTATTTAGTTGAGGATTGGGACCATCCTCAGCATCGAACTTCTGCCTCCATGCCCAACTGTGGGTGGGACTTCGACTGGGCTACTTGGAGACTCTCCAGCAGCCTCTTTATGGGCTTTATCCTGCCTTGGTGATGGGGCGTCATCCTGATCCATCATGCCATCAGGGATTAGATTGTGGATATCTGTAGAAAGCACTCTCTAAGGGTTGATATGGAGCCAGGAGGGAATTTGAAGCAAATGGAAGAGGGAAAGATCAAGCTGGCCTTGACAATGATAGGACAGGAGCTTGGGGACAGGTTAAGTGCTGGATGCCGCAACCGTAAATTATCAAAGCCGTCTGGAGACAGGGCCTGGTTAAGCAGCAACAAAGTCAGAGGACGGCTATGTGAGGAAGTATCGACCAGTGTTGGCAGCCATTCTGGAATGATTTTTGAGGCCCTTGGTGTGAAAGATCATGGGAGGGTTGGGGCAGTAGTGTTGGACCCTTGTACGGCGGTTGGCAGCCACGTATCTTGCTTGGAGACGCCTTCTCTTGGATGGAATTGAGAGTGGTGTATGGGAGCACAAGGCCATAATGACCCTGACTCGACACATTTGCATAGTTGGAATACGTTCTCACTGTGTCATTTTGTGTGCTTTTGGGGCTGAGCATGGCTTGCATGATGCATCCTGGCTGGCCGATCAGGTGCAGCCGTCTACGCTTCTACGGGGGCATGTGCCCTTTGGTTTCTCTGATCTTTGCCACTTTTACTCTGAGGATGAGGTGGACTGATCTTACTATTTGTTTCTCCAACGGCACTGTACCAGCGTGTCGGCTACTTCCTTTTAAATTAAGGCATTTGTGATTGAGAAGAAGAAATCCGGGACCTTGAAGAAGAAGTGGTCTTGTGGTTCTAGAAAATGACTGATGACAAAATGATCCCCAGACAACGCGAAGTCCCCTCGTTATTGAAACATTAAGAACACCTCCATTAAACAGAGAGGGGACTGGTGTCGCAGCATAATGGACCCTGCTTTCATTTTCATTTCTACTTTGTGGACTACCTGTTTCTATGAACAAATTTCTTCATATATGACCAATTACCTCACCCGTATAACTTTGTATCAACAAGTGTATTGGGAAGTGAAAAAACTAGTGAACATGGAATGATTTTCAAAACTACTAAATATCACATAGAGCTCCTTGTAGTTTTTATTATGTACAAGGAATGTACCTCAGGGCTTTGCTGGAATGCATTTGTATGGATGTTTTGTGAAAAAATGTTTGTACGCAAAACTGCACTTTTTCATACACTGATCATCAAGTGTGTGAATTTGGGGTGATTAACCATAACTTAATTACTTATTGCTTCTCCCATAGCAGAGGATGCCTATTGTCAAAAATCGTCTCTAATCCACCTCTAAATGCACAGTTTTGAACACAAAGGTATTCATCCGCATGGAGCTAAAACGTGACAAACATCGTTCTGCATGACAAGATCACCAAGGTGCATATGTGCACATTGTAAGGGAGAGGTTCACAATTCTACTCGTACTCATGTTGACAGTTCCCATAGGGTTGACAAAAAGATAATCCACAGACAATTGATTGCTTGTGCATGTGAATGTTGTATGTTCTAGGGAGGACAATAACCTTTGGAGACTGTTTTCATCGTTAGGTAACTAGTGAATAAGAAAATTACTTGTTGTACCGATGTGGCATTTGCCAAATAATTAGTGTTATTTTAATTATTTTCAAGCTCATGTCTTGCACTACCCTGCTAGGAAGCCTCTTGAGGTTGCACTCCGGGTTGCTGAAAATGAATACTTCATAGCACAAGTGGTAATTTGCTCATGAGCCTATATCTTCATAGTAGTGAATGGTTGCACAGATAGTTCTTGGTACCATGAAAAAACTATGTGTTGCCGCACTAGGATTATGATGTTTGCAGCTGGACAGAGGCTGGGTACATCGCATTCGGTGCAGATGGATGCAATTGCAAGTGAAAGCATTTTAATGGGATATAACAACAGATGGACATGCTCATTTGCTACGTAGCTCTTTGGTGTGACAACTGCAATAGTAAATCCATCAATGAGCATGATATCATGTAAAAATAGCACACAAAACACATCTACATTGAAAATATTTTTTCACATAAGCATGTTAATTCACACCAAAGAAAAGATTGTCCACGCGTACATGCAATGAAAACAAGCTCACTTCTTCATGAAAGCTCTGTGTAGCAACTATTGAAATACAAATGTGCATTTCTTAACCCATTTTTGGTCAGCAATCTTGAAAATTGACCCATCTACTATAATTTTACTCACTCCGACTCGTACAATTCTTCGTCTACAATATATTTGACTTGATCCTCTTGCATACCTGTTTCCATCGTCATCCACCGGAACCTTTTGTCACATGTAATTACTTGCAAAACCTAATGCCCCCTCCCCATATATTTTAGAACCCTTGGCCTTGTTGTTTTTTTTTTTTTCACTTTCCTCCATGATAAAACTGTTGTTCTTCTATGCCCCATGGCCACTGCTATGGCTTGACGGACAGGTTGGGCATGCACTGCTCCCTTGGAGTAAGTCCCCCAAACCTTGTTCGTGGTGTAAGTCCAAGCGAGACACCAGAAGTGTAGCACAACGGATAGCATGTTGGACTTAGGAACAACAGGTCCTACGATCGAGTCTTGATGTGCGCAGAAGGTTTTTTACCTTTCCACCACAGGGGAAGTTTCTTAGACATTTCTCCATGCACGAGGAGAGTGCGCCACTTGGCGGTCAGTGGATGCGCCAATTGGCGGACTGGTGAGGTGGTGTGGAGTGACCACCCCAAAAGTGCCACTACCCANTTCTAATTACACAATCTGGCCTTAGATGCTCCTCACAGAGTTGTCCAACTAAGGAACAGTATAAAGAAGACACTGGTTGGTCTAAGCCCCAGGAGTTAGTCTTTGACTAGCACCTCGCGCGAAAGTGACCAAGTGTTAAGTGGACACAGTTGCTAGCAAGTGATTGCCTAGGAACTGCTCAGTGTGGAACCGTGATCCTGAGGGTGATATCTTCTCCTAGCTGAAATGCTAAGAGCGGACGGCAGGTGCTATTGTGTCGGCCCTGTTTTCTAGTCCGTTCGCCTCAGGCCGGTTGACAAAGGGTTATGGGCCCACACTGACCAGTTGTAAGGCACGCTTCGGTCAACTTTGGTACGCTCTCTCCAGGTGCGCACGCCGGCTCCATCAGCTCCATCAGCTCCATCAGCTTCATCAACTTCAATGGCTTGGTCTGCACTCAGCACACAGGGACCAAGGACAAGCTCTGCCCTTGGAGGCACGGCCCTTGTGTCCCAACCAGGACAAGCTCTGCCCTTGGTGGCAAGACCCTGGGTGTGTTGGTGTAGATATCTTCTCTGTCTGCAGGTGAACATCGGCTGAAGGGGTAAGCAACGGATCTGCATCCTAAAACCGGTAGCAGACATCTGCTAACATCAGCCTACATCGGCCTCAGCGCAGCAGAGACGTGGGAAGCAAATAAGGGCAACAAAAAATGGTTGACCCATCAGGAAGAGTGGGGACTGCCTCAGGGCAGTCCTCAAACTCAACAGTGGCTACCACAGGGCAGACCACTGGAGCAAATGTGAGTGCTACGTCACTGCCGCAAGGTCTTGGACCCTTGGGAGGAATCCCCATTTTCGAGGGGATTGACTTCCCCCTTTGGAGATGGCAGTTCGAGCTGGCGATGAAAGTGCGCGGCTTCATCAAACTACTGAAGGGAGAGGAGCAGGTTCCCGCGGAAGGCACATCCGAGCATGAGGCATGGATGGATCGAAATGATATTGTCATGTCATTCCTCAGCAACGCGATTGCTAAGAAGTATGTTCCCATCATTGCCGGGTACACGCTGGCTTCCGAAGCTTACGACAAGCTCAAGCGCGTGCACCAATCCACCTCCCTCGCGAACAGATTATTCATCCTACAGCGGCTGATCAGCATGCAGGTGAATGAGGGCGAATCAATCCCCGATTTCCTACAGGAGTTTGAAGGACTCCTTTGCGAGGCTCGCCAGATGAACTGGGACCTTGATGAGAACATGCAAGCCATGATTCTCCTCATGGCGCTGCCGGAGAGCTGGAGCCCGATGATCACCGTCATGGGCGGCTGGAAGGAGGACGACCTGACGTACACGGCAGTGTCCGAGTACATGCGAAACGAGGCCATGCGCCGCAGCGGAAGTGAGGCTAACTTCTCAGCCTATGCCGCACGCTACGGTGGCCGCGGGAGCAAAGGGTCAGCCTCTGGTCAGAAAGGCGGCAGCGGAAGCGGTGGTGGCGGAGGCAACAATGGCGGCAAGGCTCCCAAGCGACAGGGTAGCTGCCGCAACTGCGGCAAACCTGGGCACTGGGCAAGAGAGTACAGGTCTCCAAAGAAGGAAGACGGCGGAAGCAGTGGGAAAAAAGGCAACAAAAAGAGTGGCAAAGAAGCTACCAACATGATGGCACAGAGCACGCCTCCAGAAAAAGGAGCGGCTCTGCTCAGGCCAGGAGCTTTTGGGCTTGACTCCGGCACCGATCATCACTCTAGCAACGACCAGGCTGGATTTGTCTCCATCGGCCCCACCGATCGACGGTTCAGATGCGCAAACGGTAGCGTCGTGAACGCAAAGGGCGTGGGCGACAAGCTGGTGAGCATCAGCCTCAATGGTGCGGAGAAGGATCTACGGCTACGTGACGTGGTCTACATGCCCTCCTTTGCGGCAAACCTTCTGTCCGTGTCAAAAATAACGGAGAACGACATGACGGTGGTGTTCACGCAGAAGAAAGCGGTCATCGCCAGGAACGAGGACATCAAGGTCCTCTACGCCAACAAAGATCTCGTGGCACAGGTTCCATGGGTTGACGGACTCTACGTACTGTAGAAAATGGCAGCAAAGAGCTCGGAAAACGAGGGCCATGCGGTTGCAGCGGAGGCAGTGGTCTCGACATCCACGCAGGAGAGCACACCAACGAAAACTGAAAAAGCATCCTCTACAGCAAAAGACGAAGACGCTGATCTGTGGCATAGACGCTTTGGGCATGTGGCAAACAGCACGCTCCAAGTCATTCAGCAACAACAGCTGGTCCGTGGCATGGATGGTTGCAAGAAGGATGCGGTTGGGTGTGGCAGCCTGTGTGAACCTTGCCTCCAAGGCAAGACCAAGCAAACGCGCTTTGAGCGCAATGGTCGCCGTGCAGAATCAGCCCTTGACCTCATTCACACCGACGTGTGCGGACCCTTTCGCACGGCGTCAAATGNTATTTTCTGACCTTCATAGACGACCACAGTCGCAAGGTGTGGATCTTCTTCCTCAAAGTAAAGGGAGAGGTCAGAGAAAATTTGCAGGAGTTTGTCGCCATGGTGGAGCGGCAGACCGGAAAGAAAGTCAAAGCGATGCGAAGCGACAACGGTGGAGAGTACGAGGCATGCAAGGGCTGGTTGAGGCAACATGGGATCAGCCACCAGCCCACAACGCCTTACACGCCGCAGTGCAATGGTGTTGCCGAACGGATGAATCAGACCATCCTCGGCATGGTGCGTAGCATGCTCTTTGATGCAAAGCTTCCATCCCAGTTCTGGGCGGAAGCGGCAAGAACGGTATGCTATCTCGTCAACCTGACTCCTGCGGCTGCTCTGGGCAGACGCAGAAAGAAGAAGGGAAAGCAACAGATGACGCCACAAGAAGTTTGGTAAGGGAAGAAGCCGGACGCATCACACCTGAAAGTATTCGGCTGCACCGCATGGGCAAAGGTCCAGGCGGGTGAGGGTGCCGGCAAGCTGGATGCAAGAGCGCGAAAGTGCGTTATGGTGGGCTATGAGACGGCCCACAAGACCTACCGCCTGTGGGACCTGGCAGGAAGAAGACTCATCACCAGCCGGGACGTAACCTTTGACGAAAGGAAACCAGGCAAGGAAGAGATGCTTGATCCCACGCAAGCTCCAAAACAGGGAGAGTGGTTGGTGCTGCTGGAGTCAGGAGATCAAGCTCCCGAAAACTGGCAAGTGGTGCCAGTACAGCAGGCCGTGAAGAACAGTGGTGTGGCAGGAAGAGCGGCTGCGCAGGCTGATGCAGCGGCGAGCTCCGATACAGAGTCGGAGACGTCCGAGGCCTCTGAAAACAGCTCGGAGGCCAGTGGCTCTTCAAAAGAAGAAAACTTAACTTCAGGGCAGCCTGCAGCACAGGAGCAACAGCATTGCAAAGATCCACCAGCAATGCAACGTCGCGGCACACGAAAAAGAAAACAAACTCCAAAGTACGACGCTGACATCGGAAGCTGGACTGGACTGAGCTGGTCCTGTTTGGCTCAGGGAGAGCCGCTCACTGTGGCTGAGGCGCTGGCAAGGCCCGATGCGGCCAAATGGAAGGAGGCGGTGGACAGCGAGCTCGCGTCCATCGAAGAAAATGGCACATGGGTGCTGGTGGACAGACCCGTTAACGCTCACGTGGTGGGTTCAAAGTGGGTGCTCAGGTTGAAGCGGAAGCAAGATGATAGCATCGACAAGTACAAGGCAAGGGTCGTGGCGAAAGGATTCTCACAGCGCGCAGGGTCTGAGTACGATGAGACCTTCACACCGGTTGTCACGTTTGCCTCAATCAGGTCCCTGCTTGCCGTCGCTGCCGCCAAAGACCTTGAGATCCACCAGATGGATTTGAAGACAGCTTTCCTTTATGGGAAGCTCGACAAGGAGGTGCTAATGGAGGTGAAGGAAGGTGTCAAAGCACCTGAGGGTAAGGTGTGCAAGCTGGTGAAGGCGTTGTACGGGCTGAAACAGGCCCCACGGATCTGGTACAAGGAGATGGACAGCTTCATGGCTGAGATCTCCTTTGCACATTGCAGGAATGACCCCAGCGTCTATGTGCGGGAGGACAAACGTGGCTTGCTGCTCGTGGCATTGTACGTGGACGATCTCATCATGTGTTCTTCCTCGCAGGAGGCCCTTACGGACCTCAAGAAAAATCTGGCCAGCAGGTTTAAGATGAAGGACATGGGACCTCTCGAGTACTACCTCGGGATTGCTGTTCACCGCAACCGCAAAGCAGGCACCATCGAGCTCAACCAGACCAAGTACATCATGGACGTCTTGAAGCGCTACAACATGGAGGACTGCAAACCCGTCAGCACCCCCATGCC
>SZWC01001015.1:200855-213402 GCA_023375785.1 Penium margaritaceum
CTCTCTCTATCCCTCTATCTTTTGAATGTTTTGCATAAAAATTTCGTCTTGAATTGAAATAATTCATCGTTTTTGGGGATTTATTTTACTTACATCGAGTTTTTATAAGAAAAGACCAAAATAGCAAGTTCATTGTTGACCTTGAACTGTTTTCGCATTTTTTTTATGTACTCCTTGTCATTTTCCCTTGTTTTTTAGAGGACTTATCATGGAGAATATATGAGTGTGCACGACACACGGAGATGAGTGTGTTGTGCACACTCATCTCCGTGTGCATGAAGATGAGTGTTCCTCATTTTCTGATGAGGAACACTCATCAGAAGATGGTTAGCAAGATGAAAATTGTTGATGGTCAATCTGTTGTTGTTCCATCCTTAGGAACCTCCCTTATGAGTGGCAAAGTGTATGTGGGCGAGTGCGGTCGATTTCATTGGAAATGTGCACTTTCGTACGGTGAGTGCGCAACTCTATACATATGATATCTTAATCAGTTTGTGATGTTTTCTTCTTAAAAAATCAGTAGGCTTGAATGAAATGGATCTCCGAATAACCTTTGATTAATCACAGTAAGCTTTTACTTTCTGTTCCTGGCAGTGAGTCAGAAACGGACAGGACTAATATTCTTCCTTGCAATCATTGATGATTGCTAACTCAAACAGTTTATACTACATTTTGTTGTTTGAAGCATTATCGAATTTGATATCAACTTTGATGACATCGACAACCTCAATTCCGGCTTGAGGTCTTGATGCAAGTATGAGCAACAAGAGAGAACACTCCACCTGGCTTGCATACGGCTAGTCATTGTCTGCCAAGGACAACAAAGCCTAACCAGCATCAGGCTTTTGACTGAACAGAATCTGGTTAGGAGCCCGATGGATGAAAACATAGTGTTCTCCCTTTTATGGTGAAACAAAGAAGCATGCGGACTCTTACAAAGAGGGGTCGTTGCCATGTGATAAAAAAACAGATCAAACGGATTTTTTTTCACTTCATACGGTTCTTATTTGTAAGAGAGAATTTTTCACATGTCAATGCATTAAAAATGGGTCAAACATGCTTTTTCTCGGAGGTTGCAAATTTGATCTTGCAAATTTTGGACAAGAATGGAAAGCTAAACCTTGTCCCACCCAGAGTTATCTTGTGATGTTGAAACGGAACCCACATTCTAAACCAATACAGTTGCGGTTGACATTCACAAGGTCAGTATTTTGCCGGCAATTTCTTTTTATGCTCGATAACGAGGGGACCAACCACATTTGATGCTAAATAACAATGAAAAACCATCTTTATCTTTGACATCATCCTATGTAGGCGATACCTCTATAAATATCTCAGAATATTTGAGAGGGTAAAAAATCTTGGATGCCCGGTTCGTCAGACGTCAAAATCCCTTTTATCACTTTATCTCAATTCGACTTGTACCGTCAAAGTGCTTGCGATGAATGATATTCACCATAACATGAAAATTCTCTCATGTGTGTTTGAATGGATCTTCGCAAATCTATTTTTCTGCTTTTTATGTCTTTGACATGCCAAAATTCATCCTACTGGCCTACAAAGTGCAGTAAACATGTCCACCTTTTACAATCCCTACATCGTCCCATAGTGCCAGTTTAGCATTTTATTGGTTTCAAACAACAAGGTACTTCAAATTACATAACTCTTGTGTTTCAGGTTTGTAACCGTAAAGGTTGCAAATTAGTGTCACAAACAGAGGTATTTGTAATATCTTTTTGAAACAAGTCGTGCAATGGCTTTCAAAGGCTATACATTCAGTGCATAATAAGTGCGCTTTGTCACATATTTTGAGTGCACTCTCCTCATACACTACCCCCATACGCTGGGAGTCTTCTCTAGACAACCTTGCAAGGATTGAACCAACGAATCACGTAAGATACTTCAGGTAAGGACAATATCATCGACGAGCATTAAAAGTAAACAATTGTCGCATGATAGACGACCATCAAGAAAAACAAGGAAAACATCTTGAAGCCATCCTGCAACGGTGTTGGTTAAAATCAGACAAACCAGATAGCAAAGTCAAGCAATGAGGTTCGTAGCTTACAAAGGATGATTTATTCAACATCCACACAAGGAAATTGTTTAGACATATGTACGTCCAAAACATAACTCTAGCCATAAGAAGCTACAGAAACTGTAAAACATAGTCAGTTTTGAACCAAGTAATAAGAATTTAGTAAGAACATAAAGATGAAATTCACCTAAATTGTTTCAAGGAGAATATAAGAAATTGATAGAAGTGAATCAGTTGACCATGTTGGAGAAAAACAAGGTGTGCTAGGAAACATGAGACACATTACCGCACTAAGCGTGCTCTTTGTTTTCTTTTGTTTGGTGATTGAGCACACTAAGCACATACACTATCCCCATGCACTGAGGTCCTTACAGAGAAGATATTTGTTTGGCCAAATAGGACAAAAAATGTTGTGCTAGAACACATGAGAGAAATTAGCACATTGAGTGCACTTTTACTGTAATTGTGTATGGTGAATGAGTGCACTTACCACTTTCCAAGAGTGCACTAGCCCAAGGGTTCGTTCCTCAGAAGAAAATAGTTTGGCCATATCGGGAAAAAAGGTGTCTTGTGATACATGAGACAAATCGGTGCACTGAGTGTGATATTAGTGAAGTATTATTTGGTGAATGAGCACACTTGCCACATAAACAAGCTCCACGCAGTGAGTTCCTTCCTAAGAAAATAAATGTTTGGCCATTTAAGACAAGAGTCATGGTGTGCTAGGACACATGAGACAAATGTTCACACTGTGAGTCAGAGTAACCTTTCACTACTGTGACCTCTCCCTCCGCATCCTTCCTATCTAGTTCTTCCAAGTCGTCCAATTCAATCCTTGGATATTCTGGGCTGTTCGCCTTGGATATTCTGGGCTGGTTGCCTTGGATATCTTCCAATAGAGGCCTTCATAACGTGTCGTCGGGGGGGGGGGGGGGGGTTGGGCTGTTCGCCTGTGGGCATGCCTTAGATTGAGCATCGGCAGTGTGTGAGCCTACCTTGGCGCCTCACTGCATTTGGTCACCAACTTTCCACAAGTCCTCTCACCGCCAATGATTTTGTGAGTCGTGTTCCGCCCTCTGTTGGGGTCTCTGGTGGTTTCTAAATTCTAGACTTTGGGACCATCCACCACATAACATCGTGTTGTATTGCATTTATCTCGATAGGTCTTGTTCGGTTTGTGTTATTCTTTTGGACTGGATCCGGCCAAATTCTTCCTGTCCTAGGTATTGGTGTTGTGCCCCTTGTTGGCCTTGGGTTCGAAAGTGGGGGCCATTTCTTCTAAATTCATGAGCCTGCTTAGCCGACTCTCTATTACCATGCTTCATGACCAATGCATTGAATTCTCCTTCAACCGTATTTCGATCAGTGTCGCGCATTGTACCACTTGCCGTATTCAATTGTACGACACACACTATGACAAATTGTTCTGTATTTCATCTTTTGCTCTTGCTTCTACCTTGGCTACTTTGTTGTATGCTGCTCGTGTTCTCTCCCCTACGCACACATACTTTCTGTGTTGCCACGATGGCCACATCTATACTATTGCGATTGACCCTTTTTTTCACACGGGGCATGCTCATGGTTTGAATTATTCAACATTCTCTACCCCTTGTTTTGTTGACCATCTCGACTGTGCACATGGCAAAACACAATATTCCCCTTTCTCATCCCGTGACTCTCATACGTCTCTCCATCTCAAACTCTTCCATGCCAATGTCAAGGGTCCCCTTGCTCTTGGCGTTTTCAATGGATGGGAATTCTTTTTCTGTCTCATCGATCATTTCTCTCGCATGATCTTCTCTACACCAGAAAAGGTGACCTTTATCTCGTCTTTGAGTCTTTGTTTCCTGAAAACAAGACTGTTTGTGGTTAGCATCTCCGAGCTTGGCGATCTCATCGAGGTGGAAATGCATGGACCCCATTTCTTGTCTTCTTGTGTTGCGTGTAGTTTATCTGCAGCCCTATGCTCCTTTCGCACCTTTATGGAACAGAGTATTGGATGAATGGAATTGCACACTTGCAAATGATGTCCACACTATCCTGTCTTTGTCTCAAATTTCTTATTTCTTCTCTTTTGAAGTGATGTCATACACAAGGTGGGTGTAGAACCATGTTCACCAAGTTCCTCTCCCTCAACATGTCATCCTCTGTGGACGTTGTTTTGGGCATAGACAGACCTTTTTCCGTCCTGGGTCTAGGGATGTGGTGTTGCTGTCCAGCTACCTCTGCAACGGCAAACTCTCCCCTTGCGTCTGCGTCTGCATATTCCTCAATGTCTCTACCTTGTCCAAAGCATGAAAAATAAGGGACTCAAACCGGCCTCGTGTCCTCGATTCCCGCCATGCTCTCTTTTTTCAGGATGCCATTCAGGGTGACTTGTCTCGCATGGCTTCTCCCTCTCCTTTTTCCTCACATGTTTGGGCAAGGCCGACCGCTTGCACCCACAGCTCTTGCTGCCTTCAAGTCACATGTTCCACCATTGTCCTCCCAATCCCACAGTTCTCAATATGAGTCACCACTAGTTTCCAATGGCCCCTCTCCATCCACTTAATCCACTTCCTCTCTGACCCCTCTCTTGTCGGGGTCACCATCTGATAAGATGCAAGGAAGCTTCCTAGCAACACTTCCGTTGACCAGGCGTCAGCGCCTGATCAAACGGTGACGACAGTCACAAGCCGTGCACGCAACGGCAAGGGTTTGGCTGAGGGACACAAGGCAAAGTGTCTGAATGCTTCAATAGCATTTGCAGAGAGAAATGAAAAATGACAGGTCCATGGCATAAGTACCTGCCGCGGCGCACGGCGGGTGTCGCACGCGGCAGTGCAAGATCTGTCCTAAAACCGGCCCAAAACCACTGTTTTGCCCGTAACTCTGCGCACACATGTCAGAACACTATGCCGTCTGAACCTAGACGTGCAGAATCACAAGCCGGACGCTACGACTGGTCACATGCATGCATCTGGCATCGAACGGTGGACACACAATGCAAAAACATGCAAATCGGGTCCACGACCAGTCCACCGATAAAGTCCTGCGTGCTGAAGAAAAACTACAGGAGGTCCCGGGGTAGCGTCCAGAGCTCTGGAACGGTCTTCGGTCAGCTCCAAGCTGGTAGTCCGCCACCGGATGACGCACCGGTACCGCCTGGGTCCGCATCAGGGATCTGCACGAGTATGGACACGGCTGAGTGGTCACAGTAAACTGTACAGGTCGACAGGAACGTCACAAATCACAACACTCCCCCGTGACCTGATGGTACGCATGTCCATACACGTGCAGCATTGAAACGAGTACAACAAGGCATGCAACGACGGAACGAATGGCCACCACAACACCCCACACTCAACCACTCTCAGGTAAGGGGCGAAGCCTGACAGAACGAATGGCCACCAGGAACTTTCCGCGTGCTTGTGCCTTCGTCAAGAAGTGAGCACGCTGCATGTCAGTGCCAACCCAAATGACGGAGATCACGTGTCTCTCCACCAAGTCACGCACAAAGTGATGCTCTACTGCAATGTGCTTTGTGCGAGCATGGAAGACACCAGAGTTCTCCGCAATAGCAAGAGCACTCTGGTTGTCGCAACGAAGCACAATGGCAGGTACTGAATGACCCAGCTCAAGGAACAGACGGTGCAGCCATACCGCCTCAGCAGCCCCTGCACCCAGAGTGACATACTCTACCTCTGATGAGCTACGTGCAATGCAACACTGCTTCCTGTTGCGCCAGGACACAGCGGTACCACCAAGCAGGAACACGTAACTGGTGCGACTGCGTCCGTCTGGGCTCCAGGCCCAGTCGTAGTCAGTGTAGCCATCAAGGACCACCGAACACTGCCGGCGAAAGCAGAGTCCGAGGTACGGTGTGGAGACCACGTACCGCACCACTCGCACAGCCGCATGAAGGGCTCTAGTACGTGGAGCCTGCAAAAACTGGGCAAGGAGGTTGACGGCAAATTTGATGTCCGGACGTGTGGTAGTGGCCAGGTAGATCAGAGATCCGATGAGACGGAGGTACAAGGTCACATCCACTGTCTCCCCCAGCTGTGTGGGATCTTCTACCTTCAGGGCATCCTGCCCAACGGGTGTGAGAGGTGTGGAAGCCGTGGGCACTGCGCCGAGGAGATCGCTGAAGCGCTCCCCCACAACACGTGCATATCGGGCCTGGTGCAGTAGCAGAGTACGACGTCTACAGTTTCGTACGATCTCCATGCCAAGAAACACCGCTGCAGGACCAAGGTCCTTCATCCTGTAGGCAGTCTGGAGGACGGCCTTTGCCTCCTTCACGGCCTCCAGTGAAGGAGACGCAATCAGAAGGTCATTGACATAGACCAGGATGGCGGTGAACCGCTCAGGCGTCTGGCAGATGAAGAGAGAGGGATCTGCCTCACTTTGTACATATCCCGCACGAGTCAGGGTGCCAGTGATCTCCTGGTTCCAACACCGAGGAGACTGCTTGAGGCCATACAAGGACTTGCGCAAGCGCCAGACCTTGTTGCCGTCCTCAAAGCCGGGTGGCTGAGCCACGTAGATCTCCTCATCCAGAGAGCCATGGAGGAACGCATTGTTCACATCCATCTGGTGTAGTTCCCAGTCATGCTGAGCCACTACACCGAATAGAGCTCGAGCTGAGGTCATACGGCCGACAGGGGCGAAGGTGTCAGTGTAGTCGATGCCCTCAATCTGAGAGTACCCCTTGACGACCAAGCGAGCCTTGTGGCGTTCTAGTGAGCCATCTGGCTTCACTTTCTTGCGAAAGACCCACTTGACCTTAATAGCCTTCCTTCTAGGTGGAAGGTCGACTAGCTCGTAAACTCCGTGCTCTCGGATGGTGCGAAGCTCATCCTCGCAGGCAGCACGCCAAGCGTCAGCATCTTGTGATGAGAGAGCTTCCCTCAGTGTGCCCGGGTCAGGCGCAAAAGAGGGAGAGCTCTGCGTGGCAAGAGCACATGCCTCAGTGCTAGGTCTGATAACCACAAGATCGGTTGCTGCATCACAAGCGATGTGGAACTCGTGAGTGACGAGGTCGTTCCCTACGAGACACACTGGGTGTACCTCTGTGTGCTCATTGCGGACACTCAGGCCTAGGGCCTTTGTGCCGGGGTCACCACTCGTGATGCTGCGAGTGGAGGGCCTGGGTGCAGGGCCAGACGCTCGCTGATTTCCGGAGTCCAATGGTCGAAGACGACCGCCGGGCTCACGGGAGTAACCTGGGCTCGAGGGGCGCACCTCAGGCTCAGGAACGGGCACAATCACAGCAGGGGAGAGCTGAGGCAAGGGAGCTGGTGATGTCGTGCAAGGAGAGGCGTGTGTGGGAGACACGGGACTTGGTGTGGCAGTAGGGATAGGTGAGGCAGGACCACACACAGAGGCAAGAGTGCCGGCGGACACAGGAGTACACACATGTGTAGGATCATGGGTACCGGAGGGAGGCAAGGGAACCGGGGTAGAAGCCCGTGGTGCTGGAGAGGTCTCTGGGCTGACAGCGATGATCGCTTGGTCATCAAGAGCTGGAGACCGTGAAGTGGAGGGAGCTCGAACGGACACATCAGCCTGGCGAGGGGTGCTCGCAGGCGAAGACTCCCCCATCCGGCGAGAAACCTCACACGTAGGGATGTGCATGACAGACTGACGTAATCGACGTCAGATCATGGTAGGTGAGGGACTCAAAGAAGAGCGCGTCGTGTGACTGAACAATGCGACGACGGGTAGGTCCAAAAATCGCAAAGCCTTCGACGCGAGGAGATGCCGACGAAGGCACACAAGCGACCCCGCGGTGAGACCTTGGACCCCTGCTGGTCCTCGGTGTACCACACGGAAGCCAAGGATCCCCAGACACGAGCGAGACGAAGATCAGCACAATGGCCAAACCAGAGCTCATACGGTGTAACGTGGTCTGGAAGAGGACCGTGCGGGAGGCGGTTCCAGACCCAAGTCATGTAGGCAAAGCCCTCAAAAGCGAAGGACTCTGGGAGACCGCACTCAGACCGCATAGGGCAAACCGCATCCTCCATTGTGCGGTTCCAACGCTCAGAATCACCGTTCTTCTGAGGAGTAGCAGGAGCGGAGACCTGGTGGAAAATCCCGTGCTCAGCGAAGAAGCTATCCATCTCGCCTAAAAACTCGCCGCCACGATCCAATCGGAAGGTGTGCAGCGTGTGGCGAGACTGACTCTCAGCCATCAATAGCCAGAGGTGAACCGCGAGAGCAGCATCACTCTTCTGGCGCAGGCTATAGACCCACCGCATCCGGGTGAAATCATCAGTCAGAGTCAGGACGTATCGACCCCTATCGGACATAGACTCGACAGGAAGAGGGCCAAGAAGGTCCGAATGGACAAACTCGAGAGGGCGAAGTGCAAGAGAACGTGAGTCAGGGTAGGTGCAGCGATGCATCTTACCCTGGGTGAAAAAAAGATAGTCGGTCTTGGGCGGCTTCTCGAAAGAAGCCGCATCAAGACCGAGAGTGTGCTGTGTCCGAATGAGCTTCAACACAGTGTCGGAGCCCACATGACACAGACGGCGATGAAGCAATCGCTGGTGCTCAGGAGACAGAACACCAATGACAAAAACACGAGCGGAAGGGAATGGGGAGCAAGGAGCAGAAGTCCGGGAAACACGGTACAGGTCATCCACAACAGAGGCACGCAGAACAATGCTGCGAGTGTCAATGGCAGTCACAGTCGTGGACTCGGCAGTGTGCTCCACAGAGAGTCCCATCAGTGTGCAAGCACGTACAGAAAGCAAACTGAGCTCAAGGTCAGGCACAAACAGCACCTCGGAGAGATACAAGGGGCCAGACAGACCATCGAAACGCACGACCCCAACACCCTGGACTGGCAAGGACTGACCAGAGCCTGTGCGGACGGAACGAACAGACGCAACAGGGCCGAGAACAACGAAGTCACTACGCCGACACGTCATGTGATGAGTGGCGCCTGAATCGATGATCCAAGTGCCACCGGAATCACGACTGGAGGACGCCACTGTACAACGGGCAATGGAACACTCGACCTCAGACGGACGCTGAGCAGCAGGTGGGGAGAGACGACGAAGGGCACAAAGGTGGGACTCATGAATCCAATATGTACTGTCAGGCCCATCATCATCACATGCCGACTGTGCCCCCCCACACGAGTCATCCCGAGCCACATGGACAGACAAACCGACAGTTTGTGAATCACTTGACTGTGACAACACACTCGCACCTCCCTGAAAGCGGAGCGCAAGAAGGTGTCGAAGCTCGGCGATGGTGCGATCGCGTGGGTCCGGATCACTGCTACTCGCCGGTGGAGAAGCAGGAACAGCTGCCGTCGTGGCCGCCACGCGTCCGGAGGAAGGCGAGGCTGACGTGTTGGACGCGGAACGGAGGGCGTGTGCAGCCTGGAGCCCACGAGTAATCCGCGCCCAGTCAAGCGACTGCTGGCACTCGGTGTAGCGATGGGCGCCTCCACAATTGTAGCAGTGAACGGAATGTCCACTGCTACCACTGGAGGACGACTGCTACTGTGACTGCAGCTGACCTGGTCCCCGTTTCCCCTTCTTCTTCTTCCCCTGAGCTACTACTGCAACGCCCTATTTCTGAGTGGGTGTGGGCGGGGCCGAAGAGGAGGAGGAAGACGAGGACGTGATGGATGATGAAGAAGGAGACTGCAGCAGGGATGATGGTGGTGATGCGACGACTGTTGCAGCAAGGGAAGTCTCCTGATGGGCCACGGCTGCCTCGCGGGCTGAAGTCACCTAGAGGAAGAGCTGATGCGCCCAAGGGAGAAGCTGCAGAGTGGGTGAGAAGGGCTGAAGGACGGCGTCGCTGTACCGTGCGAAGATGTCAGTATACTCAAGGCGAACTCCGAGCATCATTGTACGGAGCGCCCACAGCTGTGTGCCTCCGGAGGTTCCAAGACGCGTGTAGATGCGCATGGCACGTCGCCAGTAATCAGGTGCAGGCTCTCTAGGCCCCTGACGGAGAGAGTGGAAGGCACGAATGTGTGCTGCACGAGTGGCGTGCGTCTCTGCGGCCAGCAGGGAGAGGGCCAGATCCCAACCTCCGCATGGATCGGCGCCGGTGCCTATGCCGGGCTCGCCAAGGAAAGGGTGGAAGTCGACGACGGTCTCGCGTGGCATGGCATAGAGTATTCCGTGCATCGCCCTTGTTGCTGTCAGCACCTGTGCTGGGTCTGTAGGCTGATACGGGCTGTGGTAGTAGGGCCATACGCCCTCTGAAGTAGTCCAAACCTGAAAGAGGATCTCCGAGCAGTCGAAGCCGTCCTCAGTGATGTACCGTGGGGTGGTGTCTCAAAGTCCTTGGGTTGCCGCTCCGTGGGGAGGGCGACCGCAGGCCGAGGAGGACGAGAGACAGGGAAGACTCCTGGAAGGGGATAGTCACCGGGATAGTCGGGTGACGGTCGCACCATAGGAATCCCAGGAGATCTGGTCCCCGTCTGCAGCTGGCGGAGGCGCTCCTGAAGAACTCGAATCTCATGATCCGGGGAGTCGTCTGTCATGCCTGGCATGAGTGGCTCATCATCCAGGAGGTCAGAAGGTGGTGGGTCAGGTCGAGCTGACTGCTGTGTAGAGAACGCGACGCCGGCAGCTCCCTCGGAAACCTGCCGTGGGACTGTGGACTGGCCACGCAGAAGCTCAGTCAGCGTGCGGGTGAGTCGATCAGGTCGAGCTCCTATAACGGGTGCCTGAGCCGACTGTTGTGTAGAGACCGCGACGCCGGCAGCTCCCCCGGAAAACTGCCGTGGGACTGTGGAATGGTTATGAGAAGCTCAGTCAGCGTACGGATGGCGTCAGTCTGCTCCCGCTGTAGGCGACACATCTCAACCTGCTGGCTCCGCAGGTCCTCAATGGGATGCGAGCGTGGGCTCAGGACACCAGAAGAGGAGGAGGAGGGATCATCTGTCGCCTTCCCCTTGTTGTCCGACGAGTCCATGTCGCCTCTCAGTATGGGTAGACTGTTCAGGTTTGTCAGATTGCAAAAGCGTCAGCGTTTCTCGAGGATGTGAAACGCTGGCAATTTTGGCTAAGTATGGTGCTGACGTCAGCAGGTGGTTGCTGATGTCAGCACGACCTGATGACATCAGCAAGCAAAAATGCTGACGTCAGTTCGACTCCCTCCCTTTTTTTCCTCTTTCTCGCGGTTCTGCGCGAGCGTGCAGCCGCTCCGCGGCGGCTGCGCGGAAGCTGCGAGTAGGCTGCGCAGCAGCTTCCGCTCAGCTGCTGCTGTAGTTGTGCTGTCAGCTATAGCAGCAGCTGCATGCCTGCGTGCGCAGCAGTGGCAGCAGTGGCTGCGCAATGCCGCTGATGCTACATCAGCGGCATTGCGTTGCAGCTGCTGCTCGTTGCAGCTGCTGCTCGCTGCCGCCGCCGCGCGCTACTGCTGCTGCTGCGCTGTTGTTGCTGCAGCTACAGCTGCTCTGCTGCTGCCGCTGCAGCTGCCGCTGCTGCTGCCGCGCTGCTGTTGCTGCCGGTGCTGTTGCCCTGCTGCTGCCACCGCTGCCACCACTCGTTGCTGCTGCCGCGGCCGTCGTTGTGGCTACGCGCGGCGGCTGCACTTGCTACAGCCGCCGCGCGCTATTGTGGATGCTGGTACGGCGCTGCTACTGCCGTTGCTACTGCTGCTCTACCGCTATGCTGCTGGTGGCACAGGGGCAACGCCACTGCTGGAGTTCACGTGATGGGTGTGGGCTGCGTTGACGGCGACCAGCTGTCTTCGACAGGCCCCAGTGGATCTGCTGCAGCGGTGACTCTCATTGCTGCTGCTCTACTGCGTCTCTGCTGCGCATCTCAGTGAGAACTGTCTCACTGCTCCGATACCATGATAAGATGCAAGGAAGCTTACTAGCAACACTTCCGTTGACCAAGCGTCAGCGCCTGATCAAACGGTGACGACAGTCACAAGTCGTGCACGCAACGGCAAGGGTTTGGCTAGGGGACACAATGCAAAGTGTCTGAATGCTTCAATAGCATTTGCAGAGAGAAATAATAAATGACAGGTCCATGGCATAAGTACCTGCCGCGGCGCACGGCGGGTGTCGCACGCGGCAGTGCAAGATCTGTCGTAAAACCGGCCCAAAACCACTGTTTTGGCCATAACTCTGCGCACACATGTCAGAACGCTACGCCGTCTGAACCTAGACGTACAGAATCACAAGCCGGACGCTACGACTGGTCACATGCATGCATCCTGCATCGAAGGGTGGACACACAGTGCAAAAACATGCAAATCGGGCCCATGGCCAGTCCACCGATAAAGTCCTGCGTGCTGAAGAAAAAACTACAGGAGGTCCCGGGTAGCGTCCAGAGCTCTGGAACGGTCGTTGGTCAGCTCCAAGCTGGTAGTCCGCCACCGGATGACGCACCGGTACCGCCTGGGTCCGCATCAGGGATCTGCACGAGTATGGACACGGCCGAGTGGTCACAGTAAACTGTACAGGTCGACAGGAACGTCACAAATCACAACACTCCCCCATGACCCGATGGTACGCATGTCCATACACGTGCAGCA
>SZWC01001015.1:233524-248446 GCA_023375785.1 Penium margaritaceum
CCCCCCCCCCCCCCCCCCTCCCTCCCTCCCTGCCTCAGTCCCTTGCCATGAAAAGAAGCCCACTCACCCTGCGGAGTCGTTTGTGCTTTTGCAGCGCCCACATCGTCATCTGATACGCGCCCGCCGCCATGAACAGGTACCCCGCCACCGTCTGCGTGGCGATGTTGAAGCCGAGCCACGCGACGATCTCGCACGTGTAGTTCGAACACGTGATGTAGTCAAACAGAAATCCGCGCGGGATCACGTAGCTGCTGCCGGCGTCTCCACCCCCCTTTGCTGCGGCGCTTGGTGGCCTGATTGAGAGAGAAGGGTGTGCATGGAATGAAAGAAGACGAGCGGAGAAACAGGCAGCAGCAGGCGAACGTAAAGAGCTTAAGAAAATGAAAAACTTCAACGTCATGCAAATAGAGTTGGGAAATCGCGATTTTAGATTATAATCGAAATCGAAATCGGATTTTCCGATTTTGGTTTCGGTTTTTTTCTACACATAGGTTTTCCCCTCTGAGGTGAAACCGAAACCTAATCGAAATCGAAAAACCGAGAAAATCGGAAAAAACCGATTTTCTTCCTCACAGTCTGTGAGGGAGAAACCGATTTAATATCTGAAATCGGTTTCCAGAGGGGAAACCGAAACCGAATCGAAATCGACCTTTCGATTAGATTCGGTTTCGATTCCGGTTTTCCGGTTACAAAAACCGGAAAAACCGAGATTAGATTATAATCGGCCCCAACTCTACGTGCAAAGCATCTCAGGTTATAATCTACTCGTAAACGTTCAAAACGTCTAAGTTTTTTTTGTATTTCCTAATAGACGTTTTGCAAAACGACTAGGTTGTTTTTATTTCCTGCGGCGGTCGGTGGCCTGGTTGAAAGAGAAGGGTACATGAAAGATATCGAGTGGACAAAGAGGCAACAGCAGGCGAACGTGAAGAGCTAAGGAAGGGAGGCATGATGCCATGGCCTATATGTGCGCCTTGCCCTGCCCTTGCGGCGATGTTGAAGCCGAGCCACGTGACAGTCTGGAACGTGTGTAACTTGGGCACGTGATGTAGTCGAACAGAAATCCGCGCGGGATCACGTGGTAGCTGCTGCCTCCAACCCCCTGATGCAGCGTTTGGTGGTCTGGTGGACAAAAAAAAGAGGAGGAGAAGGATTCAAACTTCTCGAATGCTTTGAAAAGCGTTTAAGAAGTTTGTGGAAGCATTTGGTGGCCTAGCGGACACACAAGGTGCGAAAGAAGCAGCAGAATTGCTTTGACTGAAAAGCAAGCGCTTGCGCAGGAAAAAGCTAAGGACAAGCAAAGGAAAAAGCTAAGGACAAGCAAAGGAAAAAGCTAAGGACAAGCAAAGGAAAAGGCTAAGGACAAGCAAAGGAAAGAGCAAAGGACAAGCAAAGGAAAGAGCAAAGGACAAGCGAAAGAGAGAGTAAAGGAAAAGCAAAGGAAAGAGCAAAGGACAAGCAAAAGAGAGAGCAAAGGACAAGCAAAGGAAAGAGCAAAGGACAAGCAAAAGAGAGAGCAAAGGACAAGCAAAGGAAAGAGCAAAGGACAAGCAAAAGAGAGAGCAAAGGACAAGCAAAGGAAAGAGCAGAGGACAAGCAAAGGAAAGAGCAGAGGACAAGCAAAGGAAGGAGCAAAGGACAAGCAAAGGAAAGAGCAAAGGACAAGCAAAGGAAAGAGCAAAGGACAAGCAAAAGAGAGAGCAAAGGACAAGCAAAGGAAAGAGCAAAGGACAAGCAAAAGAGAGAGCAAAGGACAAGCAAAGGAAAGAGCAAAAGGGAGGCACAGAGCAATGGTCAAGAGATTACCCACGGCAGTTTGTGTGGCGGTGCAAAAGCCAAACGCCGATCCTTACACGTGCAGAGTAGGTGGTGGGGAAAATGGTGAATTGAAAGAAAAGCAAACGAAATCCCTTAAACGTCTTGCAAAACGTCAAAGGTGTTTAGCTTCCTGTTGCGGGAAGACGCGAAAGCCACGCGCCGATTCTTACACCGGCAGTGTACATGGTGGGACACATGGTGCAAACAAAAGGAATGGAAACAAAAGTCCAAAGTCGTTTTAATACATTTTTTAACGTTTAGAAAAAAGACTTAGGTTTTCACCCCACTGTACCCGAAATTTGAATGTCTAACAGAACCATGATACCTAGAACATCAATTTTGAGATTACTTTGGTGCTCCTATGTATTCATCGTAATCCCGGCGTCGCAACCTTGAACAGGGATGGCCTCGGTTATGAACTGAACTCGGTTTTCGGACCAAAACCGAACCAAAACGGAAACCGAAACTGAGATCGGTTTCGGTTCGATTCCAGTTTCCCAAGAACCAAAACCGGATTGTCTCACAACTCACTCGAAGGAGTTCGGTTCTGTTCTTTTCTGCAAAAACCTAGCAAAACCAACCAACGAAAACCGACCTTACGCTGACCTAGAACCGAAACCCAATCGATTCTGTTCGATTCCGGTTCTAGGCTAGAGGGAAAGACTGACCTGGAAAAGAAAAAACCCGAACCGAAACCGAAAACCTAAAAACCGAAAACCGCGGTTTTCCATCCTTAACCTTGAATTCGACGACCAGTCAAGTTCGCATTTTCGGTGCCAAGGTGCATCCAAGGAGGTGCGCCGTATGATACGGCGCGTATCGCACCTTCGCACTGCCTTGTCATCTCCCTCGCAAGTGAGGCAAGGGTTTAGCCGGCGAATCTGTTGAGGGAGGGCAACTGGCTGGCTTACGTGGCCTGCAAACGCCCCTTCTGCTCCGCGGCGTCCCATTGGCAGGCCAAGAAAGCCAGTCTCCGAGAGTTTCTTTTATGATTTTCCAGGTGAAGCCTGAAGAATCCTTGCCGAGGACCCAGAAACATCGAAATGGAACCACATGGGTGATGCCTTGAACTCGACGTTTCAGATTTTGAATCAATTCTGAAAAACCCTTGAACGTCAAGTAAAATTCATTTTCCACAGATTCCAGCCATGCTCACAAGAGCCATAATCGAATATCTGGTGCAGCAGGGTACTTCCTACAGTGTGGTGACGCGAAAGCCACGCGCCGATTCTCACACGCGCAGAGTAAGTGGTGGGACACATCGTGGAAGGAAAGAAGGCGAAACGAAATGCCTGCCAAATCACAGAGCTGCTGGCCAAAAGAAAAAAAAGTCTTTGAACGGCGTGAGTCTTCGAACAGCGTAAGTCTTTGAACAGCGTAAATCTTTGAATGGCGTAAGTCTTTGAATGGCGTAAGTCTTTGAACGGCGTAAGTCTTTGAACGGCGTAAGTCTTTGAATGGCGTAAGTCTTTGAACGGCATAAGTCTTTGAACGGCGTAAGTCTTTGAACAGAGTAAGTCTTTGAACAGCGTAAATCTTTGAACGGCGTAAGTCTTTGAACAGCGTAAGTCTTTGAACAGCGTAAGTATTTGAACAGCGTAAGTCTTTGAACAGCGTAAGTCTTTGAACAGCGAAAGGGAGGATCTCCCTCACCTGAGATTGCGGAGGATGATGTGGCAGATGAAGTTCCCCACCTCCGCCGCCACCCCGATACCAAACCCGACGTACGCCTGCGTGAGCGACACGGGCGTGTACAGCGGATGGTTGACGAAGTACGACACGTACGCCGCGAACAGCCAGTAGTAGGCGCAGTTGCGGAAGAGGTTGAAGAGCGGCATCGTGCCGTGGCTGAATCTGTGCACGAAAAACGTCTCGAGAATTCTCTTGGCATAGTGCGCGCTCCAAAACGCCAGAGCCAATGCACGCACTGTCCCCGCTGCCTCTGCCACCGCCGCCGCCGCCGCTGCTGCTTCTGCTGGTCCTGGAGTAGCCCCAGCAGCGTCTAGGGTTGATTGAGAGTAGAGATTGCGAGGGAAGAAGTAGAAGAGAGGGTAGATGGCGAGAGGGCCAAAGTATTCCCAAAAAAAGACGGTGCTGTAGCCAATCTGTGGGCCTAGGTCCTTGAAGACGACGGTGAGGGTGCTGTCTCCGCCCGCGAGGGAAGATGAGTAATCCGATAGTCGCTTCCGACTATCCAGGACAGTTGGCTTTGCTCCTGAAGAGCCGCTGCTGCTGCCGCTGCTGCTTGGAGCAGCTGGAGCCAGAGTGAAGCGCTGTCGCACTGGTTGCCATTTCCGATCTGTACGGACAGAAAAAAATCGATTGTTAATCCGGGTTTCAGTCAACAGTGATTAATCTCAAATCCAGCAAGGAAATTGGGGTTTAAAGAATGTGGAGAGAATTGGAACAGTGAAGGCAAGCAGTTTGGGATAGATGAATAAGAAAACCCTGATTCGCCACAAACTGTTCCAAGCCATGCTTTCTGAACCAAACGCAAAAAAACTCTTGGAGCATGAAATAAAGCGCGACCGGGAGGGTTTCCACAACGGACAAACATTGCAAGAAATTTCCGCTGCGACAGTGCAGACCTACCTGAGAACTTTTGGCAAGGAAACAAAAAAAACTTGATGAACAGAAAAAAGGTAGCAGTATGCCATGGTCTTCCACTTGTCGCTTTATAAGATATTTTTAGAGGCGAGACATTCTTCAACCATGCCATGATCGAAAAAAAGACACAACACTCAGGCAGGCAGGCGATGGGTGATGGGGTGAGTGAGACGACCAGGGGCGAATGTCTCCTCTCCACTTTTGGCCTTTGTTCAGCTCCCACACGTGAGCACACACACACTCACTGTACTTGTAGATGGCCTGCTGCAGATCCGCCACTGTTGCCTGCACAGCCACACAGCGCATGTGAAAGTGACAGTGCACGGCTTTCATGGTGCACAGTGACACGGCTTGGGCGAAAGCGACGACGACGACGACGAAGACGACGACACTGACGACAACGACGAGGAGAATGCTTCAGCAAATGACACCAGGACCATCCAGCCCTCGTCCTAGGCTTCCTCAGAAGCCGTTGCATTCGTGTGCAGAGGTTTTTCTCACATCTGAATGATGTCCGCTTGCATCAGCCAGATGTGAGATCTGGGTGATAGTNCCCCCCCCCCCCCCCCCTTCCGCCACCCCTCACCCCGTTCCTCAAATCCTCTGTTCAGCTCCAGAATAATCACGCCACAGTCACAGCCTCGCTTCGCCCGGCAGCTCCTCTCCGCCACTGACGACAGCAAGTAGAGAACTGTTCCACGTTTTGCAAGACGTCTCAGAATATCATGGCCTGACGTTAAGCAGCAGTCAGGACCATCCTCCTCACCTCACCTCGTCTGGCAGGTGCACTCCGCCCTTAATGATCTCTCTCCCACTCCGCGACACCACCACCACCTTCATGGCCGCGTGCGGTCCTAAACGGTGCTGCGCTGCCGGCCCCCAATTTTTTTCTCGAGAAAATCAGTGACGACTTCGTCAACGATGTTTTACGAAGATCATCAGATTCCGTTTGCCCTTTTGCGGCCACTGAAGCTTCCTCTCACAGACTCTCTTCTCGTCTCAATGACCCCTTCCTCCCCTCTCAGCGACTCTCTCCTTCGCTCTCGCTGACTCCTTTCTCCCCTCTCGCATTGATCGACCCTTGCCCTCTGGCTGGCGCCTCCTGTTAGAGGCGGGTCTTGACAGTGACGCTGGAGCACTGAACCCACGCGTGCTGTCGCACCATAAGGGAGAAGATGCAAATCGTGTAATCGACAGGTAGGTCGTGTAATTAACAGTGAGGTCGGAAACCTGCCTTTACACAAAACAAACTGTACATTCCACCCAAAACGCCTGGAACGATAGTGAAGTAGTGCTTGGAAAAACAAATGGTTCCACAAAAAGCTTGTGAAATTTTAATTCCAAGTTGTGGCTCATTTACATGAAATTTGATAAAAAAAATAATAAGAAAAGAAAAACAGAGTATTTTAACTGCATCCAAGATGTCATGGTTTTGAAATGTCAATACTCAAGATAAAACCAATATGTGATGTTTAGAAGATGAAAAAAATGAAAATAATTTTCATATCTTGAAAATATTACGGTTCAGCCTAACATTCTTTCCAAATGAGGAAAATAATAATTTAGCTTATCTCCATCATAGTTGAGTTATGAAGAACATACTCAAGGGTTCGAGTTGGGTAAAACATATACTACAGAAAGAAGGCATCAAAAATATTACTGAAGGTAAATACGATTGCTGAACTTGATTCTATCCAAATACTTTAGATAATTCAAATTCAAATACACAATTTAATATAATTGTGTATATCTTCCACTTTCGCGCAAACCGCTCGGTTTTGTAATCTCCATTCGACTTCACTCTCTCATTACCAACAAGTTATACATTCCCACCATATTCAGAGCCCAATCACGTCAAGTTTCCTAATTATTTATGCATTTTAACGAGGTAAAAGTACCTTGATGTTATGAATTAAAAAAATTGGTGTAGTCAAAACCATTTACAGGCCATGAGTAAATCATTTATGGAAAACATTTGAAACATTCCAATGGTTCCTCCCCTAAAGCAACTAATGTTGATTTCTAGCATTGTACAAGATTCGCCATGACCATATGCACCCTCTATACCTCTTTTAAGCGATAGTCTGACAGGTAAGGAAAAGGAGTGAGAGGGAAAATTCATTTTGGTTTGATATTTTACACTTTGTTCTCGCCTGGCACAACTTTATTTAATGTGAGCGTTTGAGGGATGGTTACATATGAGATTTATTACATCAGACCACTTACATTCAAATTGCAAAGGTGGGTGTGAGGGGTTCTATCATTCACAGAAGAGTTTACTCTATACTATTCACACAGGTTTGAAATAATGGATTTGATATACCATTTTTACACATGGAGCATTTTTCAATTGAAATCATCCAAATTATCCAATGGAAATATTTTGGGCGCATTAGCTACAGATATTAAAATCGTAGAAATGACAAGCTTAGCAATATGGACCACTTGGTACACGAGCACGTCATGCCACATGAAATTTCTTCACATGAGATTCATTGTCTACCTTCCTTCCCTTGTTGCACTCACCAAAATGCGCCTAAATAATGAGAAGTTCAATGATATCCTTCTTTTCAATGTCCATGTTCATGATTTTAATTCATTGGCCTCGAGCCCTTATCTTTCACCTGAAACGTTCACACGTCAGGATTCCCACATACATAATTGTTGAATAAGTTTGGCATGTCCTCATCATTAAACCATGCTAGTGCTCATATTGACCACCCTTAACAGAGACAACATTTGTCAGTTCCATTTGGTGATTGGGCGTGGATTGTGGAATATACCATGCAAACATCTTTTGGAGAAGGCTTCATATTCTAAGTACAACATGCATCCACAATGCATTGAAGATAAGATGGATTTGACGATAAACATTAATTTTTCAAAGACTACATTCGATAAAAATTAATTTTTCAAAGACTCTAATATGACATGTCTCCATTGATAATTCAAGGAACTTTCAACCTCATTCCATTTCGCATTATTTGTTCTCAAAGGCACGCCATTGAATGGTATAGTGTCCACCTCCACTTTTAAAGGTGGCTTAGAAAGATTTACCATAAGTGCCCTTTGGAAACAAATGCTACAATATTTGAACACACCTCAACTTTGTATAAATTTTCATGGTTTATGTTGGTGGATGTTGGGTGAAGTTTCAATGCTACAATTTCATGCATGAAATAATTGTCAAAATAATTAAAAGTTAACAACAAAGAAGGATATCGAGGTAGTCTAAGCTTACGGCTACACTTGAGAGCTTTGATTACTCGTGCAATTTTTCTTAAGTATTAGATTTATTTCAAAATGCCTTCATGTAAATTTTTGTGAAGTTGCCAAGAAAATTAAAAGCATCAAATGGATGTTTTCACTTATTATGTGATTTTTTTAACTTTTGTGATAAAATTCATCTTCCTTTGAAACAAAAATTCTTGTTTTTTTAACCTCATTTTTACGAAGTATTACATAGTTTAACCCTTAGAAAACATGTATGTATCGGAACCCTAAAAATCCGTAGATCCTCAAGGTTTACGCCAACACTCCAAATCACGAGATGATCTGTCACAATGAGCATGAATGATTTCATATTTTTGACCCAGATTCCATTTATCTTAATGTATTTCATGTTATAGTTTCAAAGGATGCACTTCCTCACCATGTGAGACCCATGTTTTAATTTTTCTCTCCCATGTTCACTCAAAAGTTTCATGGTGTGCCATTGTGGTGGTATCATGCTTCAAGTGGGCTATGGTATGCCAACCCATGAACTTTAGATTTTTCGATGATCCTTTTTATTTATGCAAACAACATTTTTTAATGGAAGTGCCTATGTATGTACATAATGTTGCACAAAGCAACCTTCAGACTATAAGTTGTCCCATATGTATATTTTCCTACATTGATGACATGACATCTTCACAAAATAATGTGAAAGTTGTAAGTTTGAAATTTGTGTATGAACCTCTTAATATCAAGTTGTGTTTTTAGTATTCGATTTTTGCACTCTTTTCCATTCACCTATTGAAAATTGATTCGTTAAATATTTGATGTAAAATATGAAAAGATGAACTGATGAATAGAAACAAATCCTCCATCATTCAAAAAGAGTTACATTACAAAATGTGAATTCATATGCAGGTTTAATGTCACTTTTTGTATTATGTGTAATGTAATCATGATTTTCATGAGAATATTGCGTCATTTTATGGGAAAGGTGTTGGAGGAAGGTAACTTGTCGCACGAATGCATCACAATTCTTCATTTCATGTCAATTTTTACCCCCCTCTCTTGGATTATACCATAGTGGTACTCAACATCGTATCAAATAATTATTTTCCTTAGTGAATTTAATATAACAATGATTTGTATTTTTTTTGTTTTATAATACGAAAAATTAACTTCCACTGTGCGTAGTGAAGCTCCACATAGTGAAACGTTGTGTTCAATCAAAGTTCAAGTTTCATTCAATTTTGGGGAGGAGCTGACATGTCATTGGTTTTTTCATTCATTATCCAATTCACAAATGGAAGGAAAAATGGGACAGATGAGAGAGATAGATATACACATATAAAGAGATAGATAGATAGATAGATAGATAGATAGATAGATAGATAGATAGATAGATAGATAGATAGATAGATAGATAGATAGATAGATAGATAGATAGATAGATAGATAGATAGAGAGAGAGAGAGAGACATCGATTCAAAAGATAGACATCTACATGTCAATGTATTCCGGTTAACAGCCATCAATCTCAATTTTGGTCATTAACCGAAGGTAGTTTGAGGATGCCATGGTCTCCAATTCCTCCTCGAAGCACCTCATGAACCTTGCCTTGCGCCAGGCATTGTGCACCATGTCAGGGTTGTCGTGGACGTGATTCTAACCCTTCAACATGTAGCCCATTGATTCATCTTTGATCTCTCACATTCTAGGATCGAAGATCATCTGCCCATGCAGTTTACCTCCCACCCATGATGTGTACCTCGACAAGAAATATGCATTGAAGAGGCGTTTAAGGCCAACATCTGTCGGCTGTAACTTTCGGATGAAACAAGGCTCCAAAAAACTCTCACGGACCCACTCTTTCAAGCTCAGGCCTTCCTTGGACCGCCATGCATCAAGAATAAGCAAACGTTTGACCCAGGTGTGGGATTAGCCATTCTCAGCACACGTCTAGATGAAACAAGGCTCCAAAACCGTCGCAAACCACTCTTTTTGACATTTCTTAGCTGACCAAGTGATTGGGCGTGTGGGTGAAGTGCTACCTATGCTCTTGCGTGGCCTTACTGGTGTTGTTGTGGTCAAAGAACAGGCTATCATCTTTCATGGGCAAGCGTGTAGTGACCGCCCTCCTTGCATCCTCAAGAGAGGATGCAAGGAGGGCGGTCACTACACGCTCGTTCTCTTTTCCAACCACATTGACCTTGGTAGAGCCATGCGGTGCATAAATGTGCTTTTGTGTTTGCACAAAGTGCACTCTTGTATGGTTGACATTCAGCATGAGGAAGGGGATGATCTTGTGGAGCATGATGTAGAAGACAACTTGCTTGAACATGGTGATGGCGCGATCTTCACAATCCTTAAGCAATTTCTGGGATGTCGTCATCTCGCAACGCCATGCCCAGCCGAAATCCTCAACCACAAACTTCCGGACCCAACATTGGCAAAAGATGTCGATGGGCCTGCCCATCAGCTTGGTAACCCCCCTTCTTACCATTATGTTTATGATTTTCTCACGGATGATGGCACTTCACATGGGCATTCCCCTCTCACGCATGCCCTCAAAGGCATGGAAGACCTCCTTCTACAGCTCAGGGCGCTCGTGGAAGTACCCTTGGTGTCCCTTGTTCCCTTACACCCTCTATGTGCTACATGTAGCTACCTTAATGGGGATGGGTAGAGCAACAGCCAAGGTCAGGGCATATGCAGCATGCAACATGTTTGTGCCTGGCTTGTACCATCCGCAAATTTTTGATGGTGTGAGTTGGGCGTAGACACTTTCCTGACTTGAGGTGACGTATTACTTGTGGAGATGTGCAATGGCATTAGAGATGGTCTCATGGGAGAGAATCTGAGCATGGATGGTGGGCACGTGGCCAAGCCTGTACCAGTCCATGTAACGACCACGCTTTGCATCAAGGCCAGTAGATGGGGGGGAATGAGTAAGGTTCAAGACCTCATCCGTCGGCAACGGATCGATGCTAACCTCAGCCATGGCCTCTATGTTTGCAAAGGTCTCCATGAAAGCATTTGTGGAATGCACATCCATGGTGTTTCAATTTGCAATCTCCTTGGGGGGCCTGTTAGTCTGATGATGATGGCATTATCCTCATCACTGTCCTCTGCCGTGTTGTCTTCTTATTGTAGGTTGTGTAGAGGGTTGTCCTGAATGTCTTGTTTGTTGTCAGACTTATGGTTAAAGTCCACCACCCTGCCAAACCATGGCAAGCGCTCGTGGATGCTGTCGTATGGGTCAACACCACAAGAGGTAGATGACAACAAAGACGACGTGGCAACGACAATAATCTTAGGACCTGGCATGATGCATGGCGGAGAATAAGTACTGGTTTCTTCCTTTGATGGCTAGGATTGCGACGCGTCCTTGTAGGCCTCGGCGGTCTTGGTACTGACAGGGCTCAAGCAACTTGCTCGCGGTACTCAACCGTGGCCAATTTGTTGAAGACGTCTATGAGGCACGCCTTGGAGTAGTTGATGGTAGGAGTGAAAAACGTGTTTCAAGGCAGCTTTTGCATGGAGTCTAAACAGTTAGACCTTTCAAATGCATCAAATGTGGCACCTCGTCGCCACCTTGTATCACGTTCATGTGCGCCTTGTGTGCACGAGGCTCACGCTTTGTGCTGACTGTAGCACGACGAAAAAGATGAAAGTGTAAGTACAGAGCGCCGTCGGTGCACTTATCGTTTGCACGACCGAATGTCCAAGTTTTGAATCAGTCTTTAACGGGCCCTCTCATTGAAAAAAGGCGTAGAGATCAATGGTAGACAGAATTGGAAATACACTTGTACCCCATTTTGTTCGTTTTTTAGAACGATTTAATAATTGAAATTACTGGCACAATTTTTGAACGAGTTCAAATTAATTTTCGTCGGTTCAATTGAGTAGCACTAGCGAACTATGTAGATCACAAAAGGCAAAATCCTCATAGATGATTGATAAAAACGTGGTTTTATGAAGATCATTGTCAGTTTCTTTAAGTTTGGATACATGTATAACCCCCCAATTTTTTCCTTTGATACGTTAGTCCATCTATCATTTGAATTACTTAACGAGGGAATATTCCTCCATTTATTCCAAACCCATCGAGGAATGATTAAAAAATTTCCTGAGGAATAAATATTCTAGAATATGTGTGGAAAAAACTTTGGGAGAGCATTGCTCGTCATAGAATATCTATGGTAATGATGGGTTCAAATGAATTTGTGATCCATTTGGGGGAGAATGTCTTATGTTACCCTGATTTTGGACTCAATTTGGCATGAGTCCCATGGTACCACCAAATAGTGGACTTCACAATTTTAACCATAGATAATAGGTAATTCTACCTCCCTTAACTAAAAAATCACTCCTTGATCAATTTTTTTCGTTTTGGGCAAAATAGCCAGGATATCATGATCCCGAATCGTAGACCCTCCCATATCCACGAGCAAAAAATTATGTTCCCTATGACTTGCAATTAAAAAAATAAGAACGAGGTATTTGGCTCCCTCGCCATGCTCGATCAGCTACATGTGTCGCTGATCGAGCATGACGAGGAGGGTCATGTGACTGTCGCTCGATCGTGACCCTCACTCCCTCGTGAGATCGCGATCGAGCAATGACCCCTTTTTTATTTTCTTTTTTGACGCGCAAACTCCCTATTATGATTTGGTGTTTTCTTTGTTTTGCACGGGCTTCGCCCGCGCAAAACATAAAACCATACATCGTAATAGGGGGTTTGCGCGTCGAAAAAGAAAATTGAAAAAAGGTCATCGCTCAATCTCGATTGAGCGAAAATGCCCATTTCAGATTTGTTTTCATGGCACACAAAACACCTTATGTTTGTGAGGGAAACATCTTCAAACCCAACCCCAAATTTAATTCGGGGTTGGTTTTATGTTGTGCGCGGGCATCTGCTAGGCCCCACGACAACGGGGCCTAGCAGATTCCTTTTCAACGCATGGGGTGTCTCGGACCCCTCACGCAAACCCCACGCAAACCCCTCCCTTGAACAATCACAAACACCTTAAAAGTGGGGTTTGTAACTTTTTAAGGGGTGTGATGACATCATCAATCCGAAACTGCATTTCATACAATGACGACATAGTGTTGGCGCACTTTTTTTGTGGATACGTAGTTGTTTTTCTTCAACCTGTGGATGTCATTGTTAAAGTTAAAATTCGCTGGATATGGAATTTGTAAAGAGCGATCATTGGATATGGGAGGCTTATTCATGACATCGGTGGGTATGTGGTCACACCCTTGTTTTCTTTTTGTACTACATCAATACACACATTGCTTAGCTATTTGTTTATGAAATAAAAATTATTAATAATACTTGAACTTTATTTATATATTTTCGATGTTTTCTCTTGGCATATGAATGATGCATGGAAAGAATGTTTGGTATTTAGAGGTTGAAACAAAATCATATGTCATTTGAAAGACAAGAAAAGAAGCATGAATAAAAAATCTACTGTATTTGGACTCCTGATAATAAAAAACCAAGCCCCTTTAGGTAGGGGTTGCAACTCTCTTGATACCTTCTCTTGAACCTGAAATGAGGAAAAGCTTTCCACCTTCATTAATCAATCTTTCAGAGAAAGTAGTGGAAAGCCCTCATGAGCATCCCGTATGAGTCGCTCCAAACTGGTGCGACTAATCTGGATGTTCGACGATCTTGGAACAATCCACACGACACAAAGAGCATTGGTTTTGGAGCTACTCCCGGCGAAAACTGTCGCCTGCCAATCCCAGCCCAGTGATCTTAGAGCGAACAGAAGCAAGAGAAGGAAGGGGTGGGACGAGGTGGCAGCAACGGTTTTGCGGTGAAAAGAAGCAAACGAAGGGCTGTCTAGGTTTCGGTGCAGGGCGAAGGACCAACCTGCTGAAGAGCTGCTGCTGCTGCTGCTGCCGCCGCAGCCGCCGCCGCTGCTTCTACTGCCGATTTTTCCCCCCCTGGATTTCAGGTTGGGCAAGCGTCAGACCGAGGGAAGCACTAGTTGCGCAGATAGGTGCGGCAGCAGGCTGTCAATTAAGTTGGAAGGAAAGAAGCGAAGCGATCCAGCCAGCACCTCACCGACGTGGGCCACCCTGCATTCAAGAGCGGGGGAAAGAAATAAAAAAGCACGAGATTCGAACTGATTCGGAGGGCGAGGCCAAGGCAAAAGCACAGGTGAAGGCGCAGGCAAACGCAAAGGGGTGCAGAGCAGAGCGTGGCCCTTCTCCATGTCGGTGAGAAGCACATCATACAAAGTAACCGATGTTGACATGGCTCTTTGCTAATTCTGGTGAGCCAGCCTGCTCTATCTTACGCATGTGCAACGGCGTTGAAGAATGTCGACAAATGTGTTTGGCTTGTCGCATCCTGGTGTGGGCTTTTTTTTTTCTTGACATGTGGCTGTTGACATGCGGCTGTTGACATGTGGCTGTTGACATGTGGCTGTTGACATGCGGCTGTTGACATGTGGCTGTTGACATGCTGCTGTTGACATGTGGCTGTTGACATGTGGCTGTTGACATGTGGCTGTTGACATGTGGCTGTTGACATGCGGCTGTTGACATGTGGCTGTTGACATGTGGCTGTTGACATGTGGCTGTTGACATGTGGCTGTTGACATGTGGCTGTTGACATCTTGGTGTAGAGCTAGGGCAGGCCATAGCTGTCAAAGGGCATTTAATGCCTTCATGACATTTGGTCTCCCTGTTCGTGAGTGAGGCTAGATGGTAACAATCCACGTTTTTTTTTCCTGTGACGTGGGGCGAGCGTGGCTCTGGCATTCAATGTCATCGACCGAAGTTAGACGTCTGCACTTTACAGCCAATTGTTTTCGCTCGTTTCGCAAAACGTCAAATGATTGATTAGGCTAGATGACTGCATTCAATTGCCGCTGACAGTTTGTGCTCGCTCGATCATGTGTTCACCCGATTCTCGAGATTCACAGGATGATTAAAGGCATGTAGGATTAACTGAAGGCATTCCCTTATCGCAATATTCTTGCAATCACAAGAGAGTCACTGCAAGGTTTCCGTAAGGCAGTCTTCCGGACTCTCAAGTTAAATGTTGTGTCTGCATGTTTGTAGTTTTCTTGCGTGGAAAGTGGCCACGTGCAGATCCTAAAATTTCCCTCCTTCCCCCCCTCTCCTTCTCTCTCTCTCTCTCTCTCTCTCTCTCTCTCCCCCTCTCTCCTCTCTCTCTTTTCCCCCCTCCTCTCTCACACAAGCGCTGGTTTGCACGCAGGGAAGAGGGGGACTAGGGAATGGGGAGAGGGCTCTAAG
>SZWC01001015.1:302191-315586 GCA_023375785.1 Penium margaritaceum
TCTTTCCTTTCCATGATGTCCTTGACAAATCTGAAATACATCCAGACGCTAGAGGGATTTTTATTCTGCTTCAAGTTATTCTCTTCATCTCCACATGACAAAGAAGACTCGTGAACTGTTTGTGAAGGTGGCCGGTCGTCATCTTCTTCATGCGCCATGGTTCTTGGCTGAATCTGGCCAGCCCGATATCTCTCTTAACTGCAAAATTGACACTTAGTACCACATTGGGCAATGAGACGACCATGAGATGCCTCCCAAGGGCCTCGTGCTCATTGTGCTAGGAGGCAGCAGGCTCATAGGCCTGGTGCTCATTGTGCTTCAAGGAAGTGGGCTCATAGTCCATGAAGGTTTTTCAAACTATCGTGAAGCACCTTTTGGGATGCACATTCTCCCTAGATCACCGACAACGGATGGATTGCCATCCACCCATCCTGCTAGATGGACCCCCATCTACTCCTCTAAGTGGATTGACTGCCATCCATACCTCCGGCTGGATGGCGGTCCATCCAGCCTGTGTCATTGACGGTCATTGTTTGCTGATTGCAAATTGCGAGACTTATAGTTTGTTGATAGAAAAGCATGAACACGAGGTAAATGAAGAAGGTTTAATTTGAGTTTGATTAAAAAAATCTAGTTTGAAATCGATATGAACACGGAGGTTGAAGGTTGGCGGAACGTTAAAGTGCTACCATAAAGCTTAACATTCAAAAAACACAATATCCAAACAAGGAAAGGAATACAATAATTCATGTGGTGTTTAGGTATTTCTTTTTCAAAGGTGGAATTTCGAACCAGATGCACGCGACATGGGTTGACAGTTATGTTATTTTGACTCACAAATTCCCCTTGCAATATTTATGGTAGCCATAAACAACCTTTTTGTAGTATCTTGATGACTATATCTTTTTGTTCTTTCATGACATCCTCGTGTATAGCTAGATCTTAGAGGAGCACAATTTACACCTTGAAAAACTTCATCAAGATCTATAAGGAGAAACTCTATAAACAATCTAAGGAAGTGATGGCTACTACAGGCCTTTGCGGCCTATGTCGGCTAGGGCAATAGTGTATCATGACTAAAAGGGGAGGAATTTTCCTTTATGTAAATGAGTGCCTAAACACCTTGAGTGGGCGTTCTTGTTATTAAAGTTTTCCCCTATGCGTATCGACTTGAGTAATTTTACGTTTTTTGAGCAAGGAAACTTTGGCCACCTACTCAAACCTATTGTCTTCTCTTTTTTATGTTTACAACATGTGCGAATAGTTTATCAAAAAGCCAACATAAATTTTGCAATTGTAATAAATGGTTTAATGCAATTGTGTTGACTTCCCAAAAGTGTTAGACATGCAAAAAGACACACCTTTACATTCTCAAAACTCCACAAAATCTTGGCACATTTTCTCAAAGGTACCATTCACAATGCGGCCTTGTGTACGTTGTTCAACAAGAGCACCGTAGACCGAAGATATGTGTTGTCTTCTCTCGTTATAACATGTCCGCGCTCAACATTTTGGACACATGTCATTGAAGTAAACCTAACACTAAATTCAAGCTATCCAATGTTTGAACTTTTATATTTGTGTTCCACTTTACACCTTATTGTTGTGAACCATCCAACTACTGCTTAGTATCAAAGCAAAGACTTCGTGCATTTTTGGGGGACAGACTTAAGAGAGGTACCTATTTCAACCCCTATCTTGATGCAGACTCCCTCTCATTTGAATTCGTAGCTAGATGATTCCGTATCCCTTCCTAGTTATTCAAAGAGTCCTGTCTTGGGAGCGCCCTCTTCTTGGTCGTCCTTGAAAGGGCCAAAAAATATCTCGTTGATGGTAGTCAACATCATGCATGGAGACTTGTTAAGGAATACTGAGGGATGGAGCCATACATTCTTTTGTTGGTTTGTGACACATCACCAATAGTGGGAAAAAAGTTGCATTGCAAAAGGAAATAATGACTCAGAAACAGAATTCACCCATTACATGCAATTGAGAGTTTGAGATTGTTGTTTGCCATTCTATTTTTTCTTTGCACAGCCCAGTGCTTGGACCAGCAAAAGTTGTGATGGGTTTCTGACAGTCGCGGATGTTGCATGAAGCGTGCTTCGATGTTTCTTGCGGTCGCTATATTTTGCGGCACTCTTTGGTCAAACCATCAATGATCCAGGCTCACTTCACCCACAAAACATCAAGGATGCAGAATAAATACAACAGTCTCAATCAAATAACATCTTTGGTCACGTGATTGTTGGATAAGTATATGCAATAGTGGATTCCAACAGCAACAGGTCCTTGTACGTCCATGCCTTGATTCTAGGCATAAACAGGACATAAAGGTTGAAAGTCAAAAGTTTTCAAATACCAGCATTCCCAAAAGACACCTCTAAGTGTGATTTGAACCCGGAAATTCACGTCTAGGTGAGTTGCAAAGCAAGATATTCAGATTGCTTTATTCATTTTTGGGATGAAACTATCAAAGGTGCATTGTTCAAACCCACTCTTGACGTGGTGTCACACATGCTTATCTTCATTGTTCCCTAATACTTAAGTAGGATCTCATGAAGGAAAAACTTGAACAATGAAATTGTCATTTTTCTAGATTCCCATGTGCAACCTATTGATGAGGATGGTGGCAACCGGCTTCTAAAGTAATTAATCTTCTCAATTGGATCAGATTGAAGAAACACACATGAGGTATTAGTGAGAGTAACAATTTTTTTGTATCGCCAAAGTGGAAGATGCGATATCGCACAAATGAGAAGTCAATCGTTGATGCAAGTGCATTGCACTGACCTCATTGAAAGTGTGAGGCTGGTTGCTTTTGGATTTGAGGGTTGGTTTGATTTTGCTAACTCGCACCCAGGTAGTTCTATTGGAAACAAAGGGCATTGCTTTTGTCACGTCCTAAGCGCTTCTTTTTGTCTTCAACATGGACTTTTGTAATGTCCGCCAGTTTTGATGTTTTTTGATAATTATAGTCGTATTTGCATTGTCAAATGATGCACATGAGCAAAGGAATGGCTTTTGCACTAGTGGGACATCCTTCGATACCTCTGATGTTACGGTCGACATGACATTGCTTTGAAGACCACCAAGTTGCAGCCCATAGAGCATAACCCCCATGGATGGCAGTTCATCCAGGCAAAGCCCAGCAGTTGTTAGGCGATTGCTAGAGCAAGCATGGCTGTGGTAGGCGACAGGAGTCGAGCTAGCGAAGGCCTATGGACGCCACCCGTCCATCCGAAAACGCAACGTTGCCTCCGCCACTCAACCCCTAACCCTAGCAGGCTCATGGCGTCAGCTCACGTCATTTCCACAGCAGGGAGGAAGCCTTTTGCCATCACTGGCGCCATCTCCTCTGCTTGCTGCCTGAAGTACTGGCCAGGATGTGCTCAGGCGACTGAATCTACCTTGAAAATTTGTTTTTGAAACAACTAAAACAACACAATCTAGACCTTAACAACAGATTCCAACAGAATGATGGCAGAAGATGATGCGCGGCTTCCGATTTCACTGGAAATCGTTGTTAGCATCGACTTCCTGCGTTTACCCGCCGCGCCCGAAGTTTTTAGAGAATGGGCAGGATTGAAAGTGTAATCGGACGGTCGATCTGGGGCCGATGTGACCAGTGGCGATCGGCCAATCGCCCTAGATAAGCCATCCGACTGAAAATTGTCGTTCCCGATTGTTCTACATCTCCCCCCCTCCCAGTTGGTGTATGACCCCGGCCGAGTTTTATCGGTGAAAGCGCCCAACTACACAAACGAACTTTTGGCAGCCGCCCTCGAAGGCTCGTTGCCCCACTGGCTCAACCGACACTGGACGGTCGACTGGCTTGTAGGGGCCGCGGCTGGGAATGGGCGAGTGGGAACATGATCGAAGTTCACCTACTAGCTGACATGAGCAAGGACGGAGCGTGGACATTTCCTGCCAAGGAAGTGGGTGAAACATGTCGATCCCACCCACTTTCCCGTCGCTCGAGTCCGTCGGCGTCCGGCACTAAACCAGATTGCCGACAATGAAAATTTTAGAAAAGTGCATCTACAGCTTTGTCGAATGCAGCTTTTGCCATCTGGTTTTCATCGCTTCTTTCAAGAGCCTGGTTTTATGCTTCCAACGTTCGTATTCTTAAAACATGTCGAAAAACGCTGTCCATCACCCACATCCTATCCGGTTACCCAAATCCATCCACGGAGGTGGTCGGCGGAAAGTGGGTGGGTGAAATAGTCGGTGAACTTCGATCATGTTCCCACTCACCCATTCCCAGTCGCGGTCAGGTTCTTCTGGATGTCGGTGAAAAAAGTTTGGAACATTCATTACGAAATTTATCATTTCATCAGAGCTGATCATGTGAGGCACCCGGAAATATTGTTCTTAGACGAGCAACACTGTGGCCCGGTCAAGTACCGAGGACTGCAAACTGGGGAGTTTCCAAAACCAGCAACTCTAATCGCTTCAGATTGCTTCAAATCATAGGGGGTGTGCCTGGGAATGGATGAATTGGCAGTGGAAATTGGCCCCACTCAGGTTTGCCAATTCACTCACCCATCCGTGCCTGGCAACGCGCTTAGGCAATGTATCTAGCGCGCTTTACGGTCTATCGGCTCGGATGTGGTGCTCTTAAAATCCCTTTTCCACAAAAAATAAACATTTACCTGCTCGCTCGCTCACGTTTGACATGCCTTCTGAAGCGTTGACTTGTCAAGGCCTGACTATCGAACAACGATAATTTATGGTTAATCACCTCTAAAACATACACTCTTCATACAGTGTACATGTCACATGTATGCCTTTGGAAATTTCCTGGTACCTTCGTGGAAGTTACATTACAATTTACCTTACTACGTATGTTCATACATATAAGCATGCACTTGTATGATTTAACACGCAAAAAATTTTGGAAGGCTTCTAATTAAGTTTTAAACACTCAACAAGTACCATGCTTTCTTTTTCCACAACTCAATTTACAGTTCGCTTACATAGAAGTACATTTGTACTTAGACCTTAAAAGGAGTGTCTATGATTTGTGTATCTTATGGAAATGTAGAAAGTACACGAAGTGTACAATACACTTCGTGTATTTTTTACATGTCCGTGAGATACACAGATCGTATACACTCTCCTAATACACTCTGCCCTTTTTGGGGGGGGTTGGATATCCAGCTCCCATGTTGCCCCCCCCCTCCAAAACAGGCAAAGTGTATTGGACGAGTGTCTATGATCTGTGTATCTCGTGGACATGTGGAAAATACACTAAGTGTATAATACAATTGGTGTATTCTTCACATGTTGGTGAGATACACAGATCATTTACACTCCCATAATACACTTTTCCCTTTTTAGGGGGGAGGATCTCCCGCTCCCATGTCCCCCCCCCTCCAAACAGGTAAATTGTATTGGGGGAGTGTATATGATCTATGTATTCCACGGACATGTGAAAAATACACTGAGTATATTTTTCACATGTCTGTGAGATACACAGATCATATACACTCCCTTAATACACTCTGCCCCTTTGAGGGGGGGATATTCAGCTCCCATGTTGCCCCCCCCTCTCCAAACAGACAAAGTGTATTGGAGGAGTGTCTATGATCTGTGTATCTCATGGACACGTGGAAAATACACTAAGTGTATAATACACTTGGTTTATTTTTCACATGTCCGTGAGATACACAGATCATATACACTCCCCTAATACACTTATCCCTTTTTAGGGGGGGGGATCTCCCGCTCCCATGCTGCCCCCCCCTTAAACAGGTAAAGTGTATTGGGGGATTGTATATGATATGTGTATCTCACAGACATGTGAAAAGTACACTAAGTGTATAATACACTTAGTGTATTTTTTACATGTCCGTGAGATACACAGATCATATACACTCCCCTAATACACTCTACCCTTTTGAGGAGGAGGGAGGGATATCCAGCTCCCATCTTGACCCCCCCTCCAAACAGGCAACGTATATCGGAGGAGTGTCTATGATCTGTGTATCTCATGGACACGTGCAAAATACACTAAGTGTACAACACTTGGTGTATTTTCACACGTCAGTGAGATACACAGATCATATACACTCCCCAAATACACTTCTCCTTTTTTGAAGGGGGGAGGATATCCCACTCACATGTTGCCCCCCCTCAGGTAATGTGTGAAAAATACACCAAGTGTATTATACACTTAGTGTATTTTTCACATGTCTGTGAGATACACAGATCATAGACACTCCCCCAAGACAATTTAATCTTTTGGAGGGGGGGATCTCCGGCTCCCATGTCCCCCTCCCTCCCACAAGTAAAGTGTATTGGGAGAGTGTCTATGATCTGTGTATCTCACGAACATGTGAAAAATACAGTAAGTGTATAATACACATCGTGTATTTTTTACATGTTCGTGAGATACACAGATCATATACAATCCCCTAATACAATTTGCCCTTTTTCAAGAGGGGGGGTCGCCCACTCCCATGTTATCCCCCCTCTCCAAACAAGTAAAGTGCATTGGAGGAGTGTCTATGATTTGTGTATCTCATGGACATGTGGAAAATACACTAAGTGTATAATATACTTTGTGTAATTTTCACATGTCCGTGAGATACACAGATCATATACACTCCCCTCATACACTTTGCCGTTTTGGAGGGGGGAGGTATCCGGCTCTCATGTTGCCCCTCCCTCCCCCAAACAAGTAAAGTGTATTAGGGAGGTATATGATCTGTGTATCTCACAGACATGTGGAAAATACACTAAGTGTATGATACACAAAGTGTATTTTTCACATGTCCGTGAGATACACATATCATATACACTCAACTAATACACTTTGCCCTTTTGGAGAGGGGGGGGATCTCTGGCTCCGATGTTGCCCCCCCCTCCAAAAGGTAAAGAATATTGGGTACATTGGAATTCCAATGTCACAATAAAGAAAACCCTTATTTTATAAACGCTGAAAATGAATTCCCATAACACACATTGTTTGGTGAACACGTATCTTTGAACCGTAAGGATACCTCCTAGAAGCTTCCTGTATATATATGTAATACATAGATCATGCGGTGTATAAAAGAGGAACGATTAACCATACCTCACAATGATCGTCAACCGTCCGATGCTTTTCACATCCGACCGTTCATCGTACTACCGTGATGCACGCAACGATGGGGAAATTTGTCACTCATCCCTGCACATATCTGCGTCCTTCTCTTCCATTGGTACAATCCACCCTTTGTTCTATCGTTTAAACGCTCAAACTGGGCGTTGGCCGGTCGTCGTACAAAATGAAGACAACCCACCTCATTCCTGTAGTCACCGTCAACACCGACATAAGCCTCCAAACCCTAGCCCACCATGACCTCTCCTTTCGCTGCCCGCTCGCGGAACGCCGCGTTCTGCCCTCCACGCCCTGCTCCATCCCAAGCCTTGAGCGAGCCTTTGCCCCACCGTAGCCTGGAGTCCCGTTCCACCAGCCTTTCTGAAGCGGTCCTCTCCACCACCTCTCAGCCCGTCCCGGCTCGTCGTCCAAGGACGTACGTAGCAGCGTCCCAACGTCAGCTCGCCCCTACTGCTCGCCGCCGACGCCAGGCGCGTGAGGACCCGTACCCCGGCCCGGGAAGACGCTGGGGAGACAAGCGGCACACTGAGATTTTGCTGGATTGCGTCCTCAACGTGCCTCAAGACGTTCGCAAACGCAACTACTGGCCGGCGGACACGTGGCCTGATGTCCTGCGTCGCTTCCACTCCATCCTAAACGCAAAGCGAATGAAGGCATAGGTGGAGCCTGTCTTCTTCACCCAGACGCAGTGTGTGACACGCCTTCGCACGCTGAAGAAGGGGTACCGCTACCTCTGCCAACTGGCTAAGGTGAGCGGAGCGGGTTGGAAGAAGGGCGTCCTTGTCTTGGAGCAGGATGTGTGGGACGAGTGGCGCCGAGTGGGGAACAATGGCGTGCGCGAGTGGGGTGATCGGCGCTTTGTGTGGCTTGAACAGTGCTACAATATCTGGCCCGACGAGATGGCGCAAGGCGGGCTAGCCACCAATGCACTCGTCGTGGCGGAGCAAGCGGCGGAATATGGTGCAGTAGTAGCTGGGGGGGATGACATGCTCGCGCTCCCTTGGGATCACGAGGCCGAGAACGAGGTCGACTTGGACGACCTCGATGAGGTCGTTATGTGGGAAGGGGGAGACACCCAGCCCATTGCCGACCTCAACGAGGATGCATGCGAAGTTGATGAGGAGCTAGACGAGTATGACCCGGTGGCGGAGGCCGAGGAAGAGGGGAGGCTCGGTGCATCCGGCCGTTGGCATGGTAGGTATGCCGACAATGAGGATAGCAACCTCATTGCCATGGGGATACGAGACCCCGACGACCATTCTGTAGTGGAGAACCGCCGCAGTGCCGTCCCATACGTACCGTTCTACGAAGAAGCTACAATGCCGACGGGGAAGGTGTCCACATTCATCACAGCCCAAGCTGCGGCACGAGGCGCATCAAATAGTATTGGGGGAGATTCACTCATTGGAGCTGCATCACTCTTGCAGCCAGATGGCTCTTCCTATGCTTCTGCTGTGGCAAGTGCTGCGGGGGTGGGCTTGGGGGGGGGAACCGGGGCAAGGGCCACAGTTGATGCGGGTGGTGGGGGAGCTGGGTTACTGCCGATTGGGGCTACAGCGGGTGCGGGTGTTGGTGCTGGTGCAGGTGCTTGCGGTGTTGGCGCTGCTGCATGTGGCTCGGGTGGTGGTGCTGCTGCAGGTGGCCCTGGTGTAGGTGCCGGTGTTGCTGCCTCTGGTGGCGGTCGTGGAGGAAGTGCCGGTGCTGCAAGGGCCACAGCTGGTGCCCGGCCTCGCACCCCGCACGGGAGCCCAGCCAGTGCTGGGCCACGGGCTCCCGGCGGTGGGGTAAACTTCGCAGCAGCCTATGGTGGAAGGACGACCAGTGGTGATGCAAACTCCCACAATGCACCATCTACTGCAGGTGCCGAAGCAGCAGCAAAGATCCTCAAAGAGGGTCTCGGCTCACCTGTGGGTCGTGGAAAGGCGGGAATGTCTACAGGGCGGAGCGTTGCTGAGGCAGCGTTCCAGCTCACACAGTGCCTGAACCGTATGGCTGAGGCCAACTGCGGCCCTTGGATGCAGCAAGCATCCCGAATAGTAAACAAGCAGCTGGACATCAGCCCTGCCCGCAAGGCAGAGCTGCTCATTTTCTTGTCAGAATATCCTAAGACAGCACAACACTTTGTCGAAGCCGATGAAGAGGTGCAGAAGTTATGGGGGTTGAAGTAACCTTTGAGGTGAGTTGTATTTTTGAACCCAATTTCTGCTCAGCACTCTTTCAATGCATGTTTCACCATGTCCTCCAAGTAACCCAAATTATGCAATTTGTGGTTCTGTGCAGTTCACATGGCGGTCTACGTATACCAAGACCCAACCTTGTTCTTGACAATGCTAGTTGTAGTATTTCTGCTAGGTTGGGGGATGGCTACCGTGAGGAGCTATGTGGTCTGTCCACAGTGCAAGAATTCCCATGAGGCGGCCGTAGCAAAGAAATGCTACGATAGAGGGTATACTGCTGGGTGTAGGGCTAGGCTCACCCCTGTTAAGTCCGAGTAAGTGTGAGGATGGTTGTGTTTGTCGTTCTAATTATCTTTGCCATGACTGTGGGCAGTTTTACCTTAGTCACGTTTTCCAATTCATACTTCTTCGTATTGCTTGAATTGTACAATGTGAATGCTTATGCTTGCATTGTACCTTTGTCACATATGCATGCAATGTTACATGATACAATGATGTACGTAACAATGGAAGTAGAGCATAAAATGTACAAGAGCACCACTCAATCTGGTATTACATTAGACAAGAAGGGCCCAACTTATGCGTGCACATTTGATCACTGCTTTGAAGGGCACAAAAGTAGCATGTGAATGAGATAAACAGCTATGCAGGCGTGATGTGCAGAAATAGAAGGAGAGTTTCTGTAGAGGATCCCTTGTCATGCACATAGAAAAGGACTGAACCCACAAAGACTTGAACTGCAACAATGAGAGACCTGACAGAGGCCCAAGTCAGTTTAAGCTCTACCACGCTGCACCCTGGCTGCCCTGTCAGTGGCATACGCCAAAAACATTTGGCGGGCCATGTTAAGCCTCCATGCTCTAGCCTCCTCAATATCCTGTAGTGCAGGTGCTGGAGCCATGTTGTCATGCTGCCACCTCCGTGCCTCTTCGATCTCCAACCTGAAATCTGCACAGTACCTTTGGGCATCATTGGAACACTTTATGAAAACATTGTGCAAGATGCAAGTGGCGACGACAATGTCCCTCTGCACCCGAAGCGAGTACCCCTCCATGTCATGGAGAACTTGGAACTTGTGCTTGAGCTGGCCTATGACGCGCTCTACGGTCATACGAAGCGACGAGTGGCGGAGGTTGAACAGCTCTTGTGGAGTCTCAGGCTCAAATGCTGCACCCTCGATCCCTTCGTCGCGCAAATGATAGCGCACCCCACGGAATGGGGTGAGCACAGACCGAGACAAGGCATAATCGGCATCGACAAGATAGTACCTTCCCTCGGGGATGTTGAAGCCGTTGGCCACTGCATCACGGAGAAAACGACTGTCATGGGCTCTGCCTTCCCACCCAGCATGAACCCACGTTATGGTTTCGTCGAAGGCCACAGCAAGGAGGATGTTCTGTGTGCGTTGAGACTTGCGGTTGAAGTATGGCTGTTGACGTCCTATTGGCACCCACGCAGGAATGTGCGTGCCATCCAGCGCCCCCACACAGTCTTTGAATCAAGGAAAGAACCGCGATGACCAGAAGATCTTTGGTGGCACGTGAGCGGTGTCTGTAGCTGTGATGATAGAGGGTCCAAGTAGAAGGACACGGTGAAGGACACGCCGGAAGTGACGACAAACGGTCTCGCAGGAGTGTTGGAAAGCCTCCACGCGCCGGCATTGGCCCTTGCCTGCCGTCATGGCTGACAGGAAAATGGCGACAGACTCTTCTACTGAGACCCAGCAGGTAGGCTGCAGACCAACCTCCACCAACATACGCACTAGCACGTCAAAGCGTCATGGGTCAATGCGAAGCACCTCATATACGCGCCTTGCGTTGGCTCCATGGCGTAGCAGTTCGCTAGTGTACTGGTGCCCTGACAGGGCACGTGTGAGGTATGGTTTCTTCAAGTAAGGCAGACAGGCGAGGATGGTCAGAAGAATGGCTAACAACGTGGCGTTCGCCTGGATGTCGTCGTCCATGGTGGCGGTGGTGGGAGGAGGTTGTACTCCCTGCACAGGATGGTGCGTTGCGAGGAATGCCGGTCGTCGGTGAACAAGGCTTGCAACGACGTCGCTACCTCAGGGCTCGAGAGGAATGGGAGGATGGCTTGCGACGTCGTCGCAAGCCCAGAGTCGCCGAAGCATGTGCTTCAGCAGACTCGAACCCTATACCCGTCCGGAACCGTAGATGTACGGCATGACGATCCGCACCGTACACGTCAATCCACGATCAAAATTTTCAACACAAAACATATGAGCCGATAGGCATCGGTTCGCACATGCGAGGAACCTTCCATGATGATGTCAACATGTGAGCGAGCCTATTGGCTCATGCCAATTCATCCATTCCCAGGCACGCCCAGGGTTTGTGACGATTCCCAAAAGTAGCTTTCCGACGTTCATGCTGACAGACGGCCGCGGTTGGTTTGTGGCAGAGATTTTGCTGTCGATACGACTGTCCATCTGACTGACGAGGCCAGACGAGGAGGGCGTTCAGATGCACGTAGGACCCTGACCCGGATGCGCCTGGGATCAGCACCTACAACTGTTTGATTGCCCTACTGTCCATTCTTTGTGGAGCTATCAAAGTTTCTGAGGAGCGCTCTCTCACAAATTCCTGTCACCCTATCCTATCGCCGACAAATCGTCGTTGCGCCAGGCTCAGCTGTCGGCAGGGTCCCTCGGCAATGTTTTGTTCTTTTGTCGTCGTCCCCTTTCCTTGTGCCCAATCTACCTCCTCAGAGAATGACATTCCCCGTTCCCCTAATGAATCGTCGACTCTCGTCCCATTTCTGAGGCCCTTTCCTCACTCGTCTCTTACCCGTTGCACAGTTGAGCCCTAGGCGGTCTTGTCCGCGGACTTTCCGAGGCTGCCGTGCCCAGGACCATCAGTCATCTCCCCGGTTCCATGGACGAAAACGGTCCATCACCGACGCGCACGCGTTGACCAGCACACGGAGCGGCGGAACGCCAGCGCCACAATACGACACTCGCTGCCGGTGGTGAATTTCGGTGACCAATCAAGGGAAGATTACAGTATGTCGACAGCAAACGTCTCATGCCCCCCCGAGGGAGGAACGCAATGGCGAATGCGACTGCTGCCCCACAGCGAGAAACATGCACTCAGGAATGATATTTTCACGGAATCGCCTCGGAGCATGCTTGGAAGTCGGCAGGAGCGCGAGGTTGACAAAGCGACTTGCAGGCTCACAAACAATTGCTTGTCCTGCGCTCCTTGACGCTTTCGACGTCGGGAACCCTCCGGTCGTCTTCCCGAGCCTCTGAAGCGCCTGCGGCTCATAGCCCGTGCTGCCATGGGGCGGGTCTCGGCCGCAATCGTGTTCACGGTGTTGTTGAGCGCGTTGGCAGCCGGTGAGCGATTTTTGGGGCCACACAGGCCGCGGCGATGATCGGTGTTCCGTCGACGCTGTGCAAAACGTTGCCTCTGCAGCACGTTGCGTTTCCGTGGCACGTTCGTTGTCGGTGTTCGTTCGTCGAGCGCTATAGGCAGGCATGTTAGAAAATGGTCTGGAAAGTGATGCGGTGGGCCGTCTCCTTGCTGGCATCGGATGGCATCGGATGGCATGAGATGGCATGAGATAGCATGAGATGGCATGGGACGGAATGAGAATGGGACGGGATGGCATCAGATGGCATGGGATGGCATGACTCATGATATGGCATGGGATGGAATGAGATGGCATGGGATGGTTGACGTTGTCACGAGACGGCATGAGATGGAATACCACACCATACCATAATAGACCATACCATGTCACACCATAGCATAGCATACCATACCGTACCATACCGTACCATGCCATGCCATGCCATGCCATGCCATGCCATGCCATGCCATGCCATGCCATGCTATGCCATGCAATGTCATCCCATGTCATGCCATGCCATGCCATGCCATGCCATACCATCCCATGACATGCCATTCCATGCCATGCCATGCCATGCAAATCCGTACCATACCATGCCATGCCATGCAATGCTATACCATGCCATGCCATGCTATGCCATGCAATTCCATACCACACCACACCACACCACACCACACCACACCACACCACACCACACCACACCACACCACACCACACCACACCACACCGCACCACACC
>SZWC01001016.1:0-17773 GCA_023375785.1 Penium margaritaceum
TGTGTGTGTGTGTGTGTGTGTGTGTGTGTGTGTGTGTGTGTGTGTGTGTGTGTGTGTGTGTGTGTGTGAACAGAGTCATGAGGTCACTTGCCAACAGCGCAAATGTACATGGAAAAAATTACATTGACTTTAGAGAACAACAGCTCGGATAACTCGGTGTAAAACTGACGTAGTAATGGGATGGGATCCAACTCATGATTCTCTACTCTTGGTCATCTCAAAACAATAAAAAATTCTCCACTGAGTTCAAGGTGTTGTGGGCGTCTAGGCATAGTACTCAAATGGACAAGTGTGAGGCCAATTGGTCTATGATTCAGCATCAACTGGTGACCTCTGGCCTCGCTGCACACTCACATCACTGATGTAGGTGACTGACCAGAGAGAGACCACTTAGCGTGATGTTCCCTTTGGACGGTGTCTCCCACGTTGGGGTTTCTTGCTCAATCATTGTGCAAAATTCACTATCCTTGTCTGCTAGGCGGGTGCTCGCCCAAGCCCGATTTCTGCAGGGATTGCTTGCTAAGAAAATATTTGGGGTTGCTGAATTTCCATCACTGACAAGTTGTGGCTCGATCCCACAAACCTTAGGGGAAGTGAGCAAGAGGGAGCTCGCTGCTCGCTCGCTCGCTACCATTAGGAACACCTTAGTGTCATGTGCCTTGCCATCTTTTTCACTCTCTTTTTCATGCGTTTCTTCGTGTGCAACTCCCTTGCGTCGGCCACATCACTCTATGACTTTGTGAAGCTTCTTGGCTTCTACATGCTCTGCACTCTGCCTCACGACCTTTGCCACCCTACTGGTATCACGGCAAGTCGTAAGAAACCCCTACAGTAAACGGTCATGCCTATGGACCCCTCACGTCCATCACCGTCACCGACGCCATTGCCGCCACACATGCGACGCAGCAGCAACGATCGGCATGCCTCTTGCGCCCTACCTCCTTGCTTCCACGTGTCACGCTCGTGCTAGCCCCTTGGACCGGGAGGTGCTTGCGGATCTCATCGTTGCATCCTCCTCTCCGCCTTTGGCTGCTACTACTCCGAGCCACTGCTTCATGTCAGCAGTGGCTTTTGCACCGGCCCACTCCGCCATGATAGGATTAGGTGCCACAACACTAAAGCGGCAGTCGTCTCTTCCACTTCTCCGACCATGGCATTCCTTCACGGCACCGTCATTACCTCCCCACCATCCCTTTCGTAACCGTCATCGCAGGCCTCTACAGCAGAGCAGCTGCGGTGACGTCAGTGGTGGTGGCAGTTTGTCTTGTTGTAACCTCCCTAAAAACCTCACCTCTTTCGCCGTTGCAGCAGACTTCTGGCAACTGGCCGCCATTCGTAGCAGACCAGTGCCACATTGGTGGCACAATCGTAAGTCTCGACTGGGACTGCAGGCTCAGAGGGACCAGTGGACACGACTGTGGCTGACGGCCCGAAGGGACCAGCAGACGCGACACGGGCTGCCGGCTCAGAGGGACCAGTGGACATGACTGAGGCTGCCGGCCCGGAGGGACCAGCGGACGCGACTGGGGCTGCTGGCCCGAAGGGACCAGCAGATGCGACTGGGGTTGCTGGCCCGGAGGGACCAGCAGACGCGAATGGGACTTCCGGCTCAGAGGGACGGAGGGATGTGTCACCCGGAAGCGGCAGGACGGAGGACGGACTCTCCACTCTCCCACGCGACGGGATAAACACGGACGAGCCGGAGCGAATGAGGTTGCGAGGAAACAGGTCCGCGAAGAAGAGGGCATCCCGGGACTCGACGATGTAGTGTTGGGAGGGATCCCAAAAGCGCCAGGCCTTTGACTAACGAGAGAAACCGAGGAAGGTACAGGGACGTCCGCGGGGGGCGAGCTTGCCGCCCTGTTGCGGGGCGGTAAGCCGCACAATGGCCACGCAGCCCTTGACGCGAGCCGGGCGGAGGTCAGCTCGCTGACCACACCAATGCTAGTACGGTGTGGACTGGCGGGGAAGGAGACCGTGGGGAATCCGGTTCCAGACCCAGGTCATGTAGGCCATGGCTTCAAAATAGATGCCATCGGAAAGACCGGACTCAACCCGCATGGTGCGGACGGCGTCGGCCATGGTACGGTTCCACCGTTCGAAGATACCGTTCTGGACGGGTGTGTAGGGCGCGGATGTCTCATGGTGGATCCCGCGAGATACGAGAAAGGTCGTGTCCTCACCCATGTACTCACCACCGCGATCGGAGCGAAAGTGGCGAAGAGAGCGGCCACACTCACGCTCTGCAAGGACAAGCCAGTCCTGGATGGCTAGGGCGACATCGCTCTTCTACCGAAGGCAGAAGACCCAGCGGTAGCGAGAATAGTCGTTAATGAGGGTGAGGACATAGTGGTTGTGATCGCCGATGGACTCGGTGGGGAGAGGGCCCATGACGTCAGAATGGACAAGGTCGAGAGGGGCGAATGCAGGGGAGGAAGACAAAGGGTACGTGGACCGTTGTATCTTCCCCTGAGTACAGTCAATGCACTTACTGGGACACGGGAGGGGGAAAGTCTCCGGGTCAAGGCCCTTGGCCGGCTGGGTGCGTAGCATGCTGTCTACGGCGAAAAAGTGGACATGGCAGAGGTGGCGGTGTAAGAGGTGAGTGTACTGAGGAGAAAGCATACTGGTGACAAACACATGGCATGTGGCAGCCGACGAGGAGGAGACGGAAGGAGAGGAGGAGAGGCGAGCTACATGCCACTGGTTGCCACGGGCGGTGGCGTGCAGTACGACAAGACCAGACGGACGCAACGACACAGTGCCCACACCACGCGAGTGCACAACGTCCATGCTCATGCGGTCAAGGGCAGTGAAGGACAGGAGGCTGAGCTTGAGACCAGAGACGAAGAGGACATCGGTCAGAAAGACGTCACCGGAAGGACCACGGAAACGAACGACGCCAACACCACGGACAGGCAACACCTGTCCGGAGCCTGTCCGGACATCAGAGACATCGCCTACAGGACTGAGCATACTAAAGGCTACACGAGAGGCCGTCATGTGATGCGTGGCCTCGGAGTCGATGATCCAGGTCTCGGCAAGGTCCTGGACCGGGGTTGCCAGATCGCTAACGGTCACATGGCAGCAAGCAAGGGACGCGGACGGGATGGAAGGAGGCGCGAACCGAGACTGCCAATCGTCAAGCCATGCAACGTCGTCATGGAAAGGGGTAGCGGAGGCCATGGGAGACGATGAGACAGACGAGGAAACGGGACACGACCGTAGCTTAGTCTCAGTCATGCAAGGCTGGGCAGGAGAGCAGGAAGTGATGCAATTCGCACTTCCCTGGGGAGGAAAGCGAGGCAGGCCGAGTTGGAGCGCGATGAACTACTCCAACTGACGATCACGGGAGGACGGCCCGGGAGTGTAGACGGAGTATGGGGTGATGGCGTCGGAGCCCGGGTAGGAGGAAGACTGTGCTGGCACCGACTGTTGCGACGCTGGTGTCGGCTGGACTGGTGAAGCAACTGGAGTGGTGGAACTGCTGGATGAGGCCGAGGTGTCAGAGTCGGCGACAGCTACGGCGGCAGAGGCGAGACGGTGCTCCCGCTGGCGATGCATGTGAGGTTGACGCGCGCCTCGTCCGTTGGTGGAGGGCACGTGTACCACCCGTGCCTGGGTTGGCCACAGTTCTGGCAGATCGAGCCTCCACCGTTGGACCCGGTTGACAGTCGTTGCTACTGCTGTTGCTGACCCTTGCCTTTCTTGTTCCGACGCTTCTTCTTCCCCGGCGACGATGAGGTAGCTACGACGGGGGAGGCGACAACCACGGAGGTGACGACAGGGGAGGCAAGAGCCTCCATGCGCTGGAGGCAGGACTCCATAAGAGCTTTCTCAATCCAGAGGAAGAGCTCGTATGCCCAGGGCATGAGGGTGCCCTGGGCCGCCATGGTGGAGAGGACGTCGTGAGAGTAATGGACGAAGACGTCCGCGTACGCTTCGGTGGCACCGCGCTTGATGGTGAGGAGCACGACCAGAGGGGGTGGGGCAGAGGTCCGGAGGCGACGAAGGATGTCCTCCGCCCGTTGCCAGTAGGAGGTGATTGTCTCAGTCTCTCCCATGTGCAGGGAGTTGAACTCCCGCAACAGGCGGCTGGTCTCAGCCTCACTGGACAGGCGATGGGGACGAGTGAGGACATGCTAAGCGGGTGCAGGGTCTGGTGTGGCGCCAGTAGTGAAGTTGCCTAAGAAGGGCTCGAGGGTGAGGCGGGAAGCCGGAGGGGTGACAGGGACTACAGCGAGGACGGCACAACCAGCGTCATATAACTGGTCGGTTAGGGTGGCGTCATACGGCAGGGTGTAGTATGCCCACAAGCCCTCACCCTGTGCCTAGATCCGGAAGCTGAGCTCCCAGCTCCGACAGACAGTGAGCTCAAACTGCTCGGCAACCTGAAGCGGCGGCAGCGGCGTCTCAAAGTCCTTTTGCCTGCGGCCGGCACCCAGAGTGGGGCCAAGGACATAGGTCACTGTCTGCCGTTGGCGCTGAGTGTGCTGCTGCGCCAGGTAGTGCGTGGTAGCAGACACCGTTGGGCTGGCGTGCCCTAGAGGGATGAAGGATGGCGGTGCACTGGTGGCAATTTGAGAGACCAACGGCTGTAGTGCCGCAAGCTGCTGCGTCAGGACGGCGAGCTGTTGTTGAAGAGTAGCGAGGGGGTCAAGGTTGTCGCCAACGACGCCAGAGGGTTGCTGCCGCTGCTGCTCCTGCTGCTTCTACTACTGGTGTTGCTGCAGTTGCTGCTTTTGCTGTTGCTACTGCTGCTGCTGCTGCTCCTGCTGCTCCTGTTGCTCCTGCTGCTGCTGCTTCTGTTGGTGGTGCTACTGCTGTTGCTACTACTACTACTACTGTTGCTACTGTTGCTACTGCTGCTGTTGTTGTTGCTGTTGCTACTGCTGCTACTACTGCTGCTGCTGCTATTGCACCCACTATAAGAAAGGAGGGGTGGGGGTCCCCCCAACAGAGGAGGACCCCTCCCCGGTGGGGCTACCACCCATGGTGTAATGCCCCTTTCTTTTGTTCTCTTTTTTATAAGTTGATGACGTCAGCAGTGACATCAGCAGCAGGATGCTGACGTTAGCAGCGGCGGTTGTTGGGGCCGCTGCCCAGCTACTGCTGCTATTGTTGCTACTGTTGGTGCTGCTGTTACTGCTGCTGTAGCTGCTGCTACTACTGCTGCTGCAGCTGCTAATGCTACTACTATTGTAGCTGTTATCGCTGCTGTTGCTGCGGCTACTTCTGCTATTGCTGCTACGACTACAGCTGTAGTAGCAACTGCTACTGCTGCGGGCTGCTGCGGCTATTGTGGCTGCTGCAGCAGCAAAGGAAGCTGTTGCAGCCGCGGCAGCGAAGCTGGTGGGGTGGGGGTTTTTTTCCTCTTGCGTTTTTTTCCTTCTCTCCTTGGTCACAACGGGAAGCTGCCCGCTGTTAGCTGCGAGCAACGAGCTGCTGCTCGCTGGTCGCGAGCTGTTGCTCGTTGTTGCTGCTGTAGAAGCTGGCTACTGTTGTGGCTCGCTGTTGCAACTGCTGCAGCCTGCTGCTGCTACTGCACACTGCTGCAACTGCTGCTTGCTGCCGCTGCTACTCGTTGCTGCTGCGGGCTGCTACTACGGGCTGCTGCTGCGGGCTGCTGCTGCTCCGGGCTGCTACGAGCTACTGCTTCTGCCTGTAGCTACTGCTACACGCACCTGCTACTGGCTGCTGCTGCCACTACTCGCTGCTGCCACTGCTCGTTGCCGTTGCCTGCGGCTGCCGTTGTTGTAAACTTCTGCTGATGCATGCTGTTGCCAGTCACTGCACCTGGGTGACGTTGCAGCGTGCGTCGTCGCCCGCAGGTGTCGGACGTGGCCTGCCGCTCACCTCGCGTCACACGTGGGGGTCAGCGCTGCCGAAAACAAATTGGCAGCACTTCCCTTGGCCCATTGGCCGTGGGAAAAAATGTGACGTCGCCACCAGGCGGGTCAATGCTGCCGGAGAAAATCCGGTAGTATTTCCCCTGCACATGCGCCTATGGGGGTCCGTCGGCGTTGTCTGGCACCTGTACGCCAGTCTCTTGCTGTTGCTACTATGCTCTGGGTCTGATACCAAGCGGGAAACCCTAGGCAGCAGGTTGGGACAGCGGCGTTGTTGATGCAGCGTGCGGGCTTCCACGCTCGTTGCTTAACTCTGTTGCCCCCTCATTCTGTTGCTCTAGAGTGTAAGTCTGGAAGCTCTGGGTTTGCTACTCAGAAACGCGCGCGCCAGTGTTAGCGCCAGAAAGCAGCTGAAAACTGAAATTGACTGATTAGGAATGAAGAATGAGCAACAATGGGAGACCCCTCAAAGTTCTATCTCCCCCCCACTAGTGCAGAACTTGTTACTCAGCTAACCAGCCAATCAGAAAATAGTCCTAGACCTATCTTCTGGCAGGCAGGGTTTTCTCGGTGAGCCCTGCCAGACGCCCGACAGCCCAAAACCCGGGCGTCGTCCGTTTTGCCTGAAAACTGGACCATATCATAATACTGACTCTGCGAACGCAGTCAAGCAGTCAAAATGAGCTAGAAAAATAGCAGCAAGGAGTTATGGCTGTCCGAACCCAGGCAATGCCTACGACAGTCAACGATGCCAAACAGGGCCATACAGCAAGAGACGTGGACCCTAGGCACTGCATGATGCTGCAGACGTAATGCCACAGCCAGACACAGCGCTAGGTGCATGCAGACAGCATCTGCAGTGGCAGTGACCGCCGGCGGCCCGACCGCCAAGGAGGCCTGCCGATGGAGCCGAGTTCATCGCCAGAGGGAGGAGGCTCCAACGAAGGGTGAATGGGCCTTAGCGTGCGTTGGTTCTACTGAGCGACACTCCAACGGCGTCAAGTCTCGCTGTCAGTCATCTGCACGCCGATGTACACAAGCCGGGAGGACACAACAGAGTACAATGAGGGATGCACGAAAACCAACAGTGCTCGTCCAAGCCCAGTTTCTGTAGGGATTGCTTTCTCAGAAAATATTTGGGGTTGCTGAATTTCTAGCTGCGACAATTGGTGGCTCTATCACACCAACCCTAGGGTAGCGAGCGAGAGCGAGCTCGCTCCTCACTCGCTCGCTCGCTACCACCAGGAACACCTTGGTGTCATGTGACTTACCGTTTTCTTCGCTCTCGTTTCCGCGCGTCTCTTCGCGTGCAACTCCCGTGCGTCTATCACGTCACTCTACGACTATGTGAAGCTACTTGCCTTCTACATGTTGGTTTTTGCGCTCATTGTGCTCTGTTGTGTCCTCCCGGCTTGTGTACATCGGCGTGCAGATGACTGACGGCGAGACTCGACGCTGATGGAGTGTCGTCCGGTGGAGCCGACGCACGCTGAGGTCGTCTCGCATTTCGCTAGAGCCCCCTCTCTCCGGCGACGTGTTCAGCTCCATCGGCAGGCCTCCTTGGCGGTCGCACTGCCGGCAGTCACTGCCACCGCAGTCGCTGTCTGCATGCGTCCAGTGCGTACTGTCGTGCCTGCGTCGTCATGCGCTGCCTAGGGTCCCAGTTGCATGTTGCATGGCCCTGTTTGGCAGCATAAACCATCGTGGGCACTACCTGGGTTCAGGCTACCATAACTCCTCGCTACTATTTTCTAGCAGATTCTGACCGCACGGCTGCGTTTGCAGCGTCGGTATTATGGTATGGTCTTGTTTTCAGGCAAAACGGACGACGCCCGGGTTTTGGGCTGTCAGCTGTCTGGCAAGCCTCACCGAGAAAACCTGCCAGCCTGAAATTAGCTATTTTCTGATTGGCTAATGAACTGAGTAACAAGCTCTACAGAGCTGGGGGGGGGGCTAGAACTTGGAGGGGTCCCCCACTGCTGTTCATTCTTGATTCCTAATCAGTTACTATCAGTTTTCAGTTGCTTTCTGGCGCTAACTCTGGCGCGCGCGTTTCTGAGTAACAAACCCAGAGCTTCCAGACTTAGACTCTAGAGCAGTAGACTGAGGGGGCAGCTGACTTAAGCAACGAGCATGGAAGCCCGCACGCTGCATCAACAACGCTGCTGCCCCAACCTGCTGCATAGTTTTCCATTTTGGTACCAGAGCCAGAGCGTAGCAGCAGCAGCAGAAGACTGGCGAACAGGTGCCAGACAACGCCGGCGGACCCCCATACGCGCCAGTGCAGGGGAAATGCTGCCGGATTTTTTCCGACAGCATTGACCCTCCTGGTGGCAGCATCAGATTTTCTCCCACGGCCACTAGGCCAGGGGAAATGCTGCCGAATTTTTTTCGGCAGCACTGAACCCCACGCGTGACGCGAGGAGGTGAGCGGCAGGCGGCGTCTGACGTCTGTGGACGACGTCGCACGCGGCAACGTCACCCAGGTGCAGTGACTGGTACCACCAGCAGCAGCAGTCAGAAGCAGCAGCTCGCAGCAGCCCGTAGCAGCAGTGGCTTGCAGCAGCAACAACAGCAGCCCGCAGCAGCAGCAGCAGCATGCAGCAGCAGCAGCAGCAGCAGCGCGCAGCAGCAGCCCGCTGCAGCAGCCCGCAGTAGCAGCATGCAGCAGCCACAGCACGCAGCAGCTGCAGCAGCGTGCAGCAGCAGCAGCGGGCTGCAGCAGCTGCTACAGTGAACTGCAACAGCCGCCAGCTACAGCAGCAGCAGCTGGCAGGTGCCAGCCGCGGCTGCTGCTGCCCGCTGCTCGCAGCAAGCGAGCAGCGAGCAGCAGCCCGCTGCTGCCAGCGAGCAGCAGCTCGCTGCTACTAGGCGAGCAGCAGCCCACTGCACGCAGCAGACAGCGGGCTGCTGCCCACTGTGACAAGGAAAAAAAAAACAAAAAAAGGCAACAAAAAAATTCCCCCACCCCCGCAGCTCGCTGTAGCAGCCTGCAGCTGCAGCGAGCAGCTGCTGCAACACGCAGCAGCTGCAGCAGCACTCAGCAGCAGCAGTGAGCTACAGCAGCTCGCTGCTACAACAGCAGCAGCCACAGCAACTGCTGCAGCTCGCAGCACCAGCAGCTGCAACTGCAACTACAGCAGCATCAGCAACAACAGCAGCAGCTGCAGCACCCGCAGCAGTAGCAGCAACAGTAGCAACAGTAGCAGCAGCAGCAAACAGCTGCAGTAGCAGCAGCAGCAGCAGCAACAGCAGCAGCAGCTGCAGCAGCAGCAGCAGCATAAGCAGCAGCAGCAGCAGCAGCAGCGGTTGCAGCAGCATCAGCACCAACAGCAGCAGCGGCGGCCCCAACATTCGCCGCTGCTGACGTCAGCACCCCTCTGCTGACGTCACTACTGACGTCACTGCTGACGTCATCAACAAAAACAAAAGAGGGTGAGAAGAGGGGGAAAAGGGGAAAAGGGGAAGGCCAGAGGAGTGGGTAGACTCCCCACTCCCCCAACCTCCTACTAAAATCAGCAACACAAAGACAACAAAACAAAAAAAAACCATAGACACCAAGGCATGGCTGGTAGTCCCGGCGAGGAGGGGTCCTCCTCTGATGGGGGGATCCATACCCCTCCTTTCTTGCAGCGATTACTACAGCAGCAGCAGCAGCACCTGCCACCGCTGTAGCAGCAGCAGCCGCCGCCGCCGCACGTGCAGCAGCTGCCGCCGCCGCCGCAACAGGAGCAACCACCGCCGCCACAGCAACAGCAGCTACCGCCGCCGCACCAGCAGCAGAGCCGCCGCCATTGCAGCAGCAGCAGCCACCGCCTCTACAGCAGCAGCCGCCGCCGCTGCAGCAGCAGCAGCCGCCGCCCATACAGCAGCAGCCACCGCCGCTGCAGCAGCAGCAGCCGCCGCCTCTACAGCAGCAGCCACCGCCTCTACAGCAGCAGCCGCCGCCGCTGCAGCAGCAGCAGCCGCCGCCCATACAGCAGCAGCCACCGCCGCTGCAGCAGCAGCAGCCGCCGCCTCTACAGCAGCAGCCACCACCGCTGTAGCAACAGCAGCCGCCGTCCATACAGCAGCAGCCACCGCCTCTGCAGCAGCAGCAGCCACCGCCCCTACAGCAGCAGCAGCAGCAACAGCCCACTGGTAACGTTGGCGGCACCCCTGACCCACTTGCTGCTCTTCAGCAACAACTCGCCGCCTTGACACAGCAGCTTGCGGCGCTACAGCCAGTCGCCTCCCAAACCGCCACCAGCGCACTGCCGTCATTCATTCCTCCAGGGCACGCTAGCCCCGCTATGTCCGCCGCCACGTACTACTTAGCACAGCAGCAGACTCAGCGCCAACGGCAGACAGTCACCTCCGTCCTTGGCCCCACTCTGGGTGCCGGCCGTAGGCAGAAGGACTTTGAGACGCCGCCACCGCCGCTTCAAGCCGGCGAGCAGTTCCGGAGCTGGGAGCTCAGCTTCCGGATCTGGGCGCAGGGTGAGGGTCTGTGGGCCTACTACACCCTCCCTTACGACTCCACCCAGGCTGACCAGCTATATGACGCTGGTCGCGCCGTCCGCGCCCTTGTACCAGTCGCCCCTCCAACTTCCCGCCTTGCCCTGGAGCCCTTCCTCGGCGACTTCACCGCTGGCGCCATCCCAGACCCTGCAACCGCCTGGCACGTCCTCACCAGAGCCCATCGCTTGTCCAGCGACGCTGAGATCAGCCGTCTGCTCTGGGATTTTAACTCCCTACACATGGGGGAGGCTGAGACGGTCACTGCCTACTGGCAGCGAGCGGAGGACATCCTCTATCGACTCGGCAAGTCGGCTCCACCCCCTCTGTCCGCGCTCCTCACCATCAAGCGCGGCGCCACCAGCGCATACGTAGACGTCTTCGTCCACTACCCTCAGGACGTCCTCACCACCATGGAGGCCCAGGGCACTCTCATGCCCTGGGCATACGAGCTCTTCCTCCGCATTGAGGAAGCTCACCAGGAGTCCCAGCTCCATCGCGCGGAGGCCCTTGCCTCCTCTGCCATCACCGCCCCTGCCGTTGCCTCCGTGGCCGTTGCCTCCCCTGTCGCAGCTACCCCATCGCCCTCTGGGAAGAAGAAGAAAAGCCGGAACAATAAGGGCAAGGGTCCATCGCAACAGCAGCAGCAGCAGTCATCGACCGGTCCCAGCGGTTGTGGCTCGGTCTGCCACAACTATGGCCAACCTGGGCACGGGTGGTACACGTGCCCTCTCTCGACGGACGAGGCCCGCGTCATTGCCACCATGCGACGCCAGCGAGAGCGCCGCCTCGACTCTGCCGCCGTCGCTGCTGCTGGTCCTACCACTCCGGCCTCGTCCAGCACCTCTGCCACTCCGACAGCACCGCCTGTCCTGCAGCCACCCGCGCCGCAGCAGTACTACCCGCAGCAGTACTACCCTCAGCCGTCGGCACCTCTGCTTCCTTCGCCGGCTCAGTCACCCTACTACCCGGGCTCCGGCGCCGTCACTCCGCATTCTGTCTACACTCCTGGGCCGTCATCCCGAGAGCGTCAGGTGGAGCAGTTCATCGCGCTCCAGCTTGGCCTCCCTCGCCCTCCTCCCCAGGGAAGTGCGAGTTGCGTCACCTCCTGCCCTCCGGCCCATCTCTGCATGACTGAGACTGAGCTACGGTCGTGTCCCGTTTCCTTGTCTGTCTCGTCGTCTCCCATGATCTCATCCACCCCACTCCTTGACGACATTGCATGGCTTGACGACATGCAGTCTCGTTTCGCTCCTCCGTCCACCGTGTCCGCGTCCCTCGCTTGCTGCCATGTGACCGTGACTGATCTGGCGACCCTTGTCCAGGACTCTGATGAGACCTGGATCATCGACTCCGGGGCCACGCATCACATGACGGCCTCCCGCGAGGCCTTCAGTATGCTCGATCCCGTCGGCGATGTCTCCGAGGTCCGGACGGGCTCCAGACAGTTGTTGCCTGTCCGTGGGGTAGGCGTCGTTCGTTTCCGTGGTCCGGCCGGTGACGTCTTTTTGACCGACGTTCTCTTCGTCCCTGGTCTCGAGCTCAGCTTCCTGTCTGTGACTGCCCTTGACCGCATGAGCACGGACGTTGTGCACTCACGTGGTGTCGGCACTGTGTCGTTGCGTCCGTCGGGTCTTGTCGTACTGCACGCCACCGCTTGTGGCAACTTGTGGCACGTTCCCCGCCTCTCTTCCTCCCCTCCCGTCGCCTCCCCATCGGCTGCGACCGGTCATGTGTTCGTTACCAGCACGCTTTCTCCTCAGCACACCCGCCTCTTGCACCGCCGCCTTTGCCACGTCCACTCTGCCGTAGTAGAGAGCATGCTCCGCACCTAGCCAGCCAAGGGCCTTGATCCGGACACCTTCCCTCTCCCATGCCCCACTGAGTGCATTGACTGCGCAGGGGAAGATGCACCGGTCCATGTACCCCCTCCCTTCCTCACGGGCGTCCGCCCCCCTTGACCTTGTCCGCTCGGACGTCATGGGCCCTCTCCCCACCGAGTCCGTTGGTGAACATGGCCGCTACGTCCTCACTCTGACGGACGACTACTCTTGCTACCGTTGAGTCTTCTACCTTCGGCAGAAGAGCGATGTTGCCTGAACCATTCAGGACTGGCTTGTCCTCGCAGAGCGCGAGTGTGGCCGCCCCCTTCGTCGCTTTTGCTCCGATCGCGGGGGCGAGTACCTGGGTGAGGCCACGACCTTTCTCGCCTCCCGTGGTATCCGCCATGAGACATCTGCGCCCTACACACCCGCCCAGAGAGCGTCTCCGAGCGGTGGAACCGTACCATGGCCGACGCCGTCCGCACCATGCGAGTCGAGTCCGGTCTCTCCGATGGCTTCTACTTTGAGGCCATGGCCTACATGACCTGGGTCTGGAACCGGGTTCCCCACGGTCCCCTTCCCCGCCAGTCCACGCCCTATCAGCACTGGTGCGGTCGGCGTGCTGACCTCCGCCCGGCTCGCGTCTGGGGCAGCGTAGCCGTTGTGTGGCTGCCCGCCCCACAGCAGGGTGGCAAGCTCGCCCCCCGCGGACGCCCCTGTACCTTTCTCGGCATGTCTCGTCAGTCCAAAGCCTGGCGCTTCTGGGACCCATCCCGACACTGCATCGTTGAGTCCCGTGATGCCCTCTTTTTCGAGGACCTGTTTCCCCGCGACCTCATCCGCTCCGGCTCGTCCGTGTCCCTCCCGTCGCGTGGGGGAGTGGTGAGTCTGTCCTCCGTCTTGTCGCTTCCGGGTGACACATCACTCCGTCCCTCTGAGCCGGTAGCCCCGGTCGCGGCCGCTGGCCCCTCCGAGCCAGCTGACCCAGTCGTGTCTACCGGCCCCTCCGGGCCGGTAGTCCCAGTCGCGTCCGCCGGCCCCTCCGGGCCGGCAACCCCAGTCGCGTCCGCTGGCCACTCCGGGCCGGCATCCCCAATCGCGTCCGCTGGCCCATCTGGGCCGGCAGCCCCAGTCGCTTCCGATGGCTCCTCCGGGCTGACGGCTCCAGTCGCGTCCGCTCGCCCCTCCGGGCCGGCAGCCCCAGTCGCGTCCACTGGTCCCTCCGGACCGGTAGCCCCAGTCGCTTCCGATGGCCCCCCCCCGGCCGACGGCTCCAGTCGCGTCCGCTGGCCCCTCCGGGCCAGCAGCCCTAGTCGCATACGCTCGCCCCTCCAAGCCAGCAGCCCCAATCGCGTCCACTCACCCCTCTGGGCCGGCAGCCCCAGCTGTGTCCACTGGCCCCTCTGACCCAGCAACGCCTGTGGCGTCTACTGGCTCCTCTGGACCAGTAGCACCGTCTGCCTCCGTCGGCCCGTCGGACTCAGCACCATCTTCTGCCCGACCGCGCTACACACGTGGCCCAGGCGGCAGCCTCCGACCTCGGCCGACAGTAAGTGCGCAGACTGTCGCTCCCCGTTCCGTGGCGCCTCGACCCCCTGTGGCTCCACGTGTCTCCTCCACTCCCACGGTCGTGAGTGGGGACCCTGGCACAAAGGCTTTCGGCCTGACCACTTCTGCCATTATCGCAGACCTTCACCCGGACGCTGCATTGGGGTACGCCATGCTCCATCACGAGCATCGGCATGCTGTTGTGGCTGCACTCACACGCATCCCACCTGGGGCTCGTGATGCACATGCCCTCTCAGTCCGGTCCACAACGCGCCCAGAGGACCCTTCAACCCTACGCGAGGCTCGAGCCTCCCCTGAGGCCGCACATTGGGATGCTGCCTGTGCTGAGGAGCTCGCCGATATCCAACAGCACCACGTGTATGACCTCGTCGACCTCCCTCCAAGTCGGAAGGCCATTGGTGCCAAGTGGGTCTTTCGGCGAAAGTGGAAGCCAGACGGATCCTTGGACAAGTACAAGGCCCGTCTCATAGCAAAGGGGTTTGCTCAGGTCCCTGGGATCGATTACGACCAGATCTTCGCCCCAGTTGGTCGGTTCTCCACTAGCCGGGCATTGTTCAGCCTGGTTTCCCAGCACGGGTGGGAGCTGCATCACATGGACGTGAGCAACGCATTCCTCCATGGCTCACTGGAGGGTGAGGAGCTCTACATGACACAGCCCCCAGGCTTCGACGATGGCACTGGGAGAGTTTGGCGGCTGCGGAAGGCCCTCTATGGCCTGGAGCAGTCGCCTCGGTGTTGGAACCAGGAGATCAGCAATACGCTTCTCCGTGGCGGCCTCCAGCGCAGCACCGCTGACCCCGTACTGTTCATCAGCCCGTGAGGTCAGACCTTCGCCGCGGTTCTGGTCTACGTCGACGATTTCCTCATTGCGTCGCCAGACGCGACAGCCATCCAGCACGTCAAGGACCTACTGCACGCCGCCTACCAGATGAAGGATCTCGGGCTTGCCCGAGTCTTCCTGGGCATGGAGCTCGAGCATGATCGCTCTCAGGGAGTCCTGCATGTCCACCAGACTGCCTATGTGCAGACCCTGTCCACTCGCTTCGCCAAGGACTTGCCCCTCGTGCCCAGCGCATCCTCGCCCATGTCACCCGATGGCCAGGTGAAGTTGAAGAGTCATGACCCAGCTGTTGTGGGGGAGCCAGTTGATGTGACCACGTATCTGCGGGTCATCGGGTCACTGATGTTCCTGGCGACGACGACGTGTCCAGACATCGCGTTCGCCTTTAACCTCCTGGCCCAGTTCTCTCAGGAGCCGCGTCACCTCCACTTTGAGGCCACGATCCGAGTACTGCGCTATGTCGTCTCGACCCCTCGGCGAGGCCTCATGTTCCGCCGTCAGCCGTCCGTCGTTGTAGTGGGTTACACCGACAGNCATGGCCATTGCAGACAATGACGGTGTGCATCACACTCGCACAAAGCACATCAATGTTGAGTATCACTATGTGCGTTCGTTGTTGCACGACGGCAGCATCAGCATCGTGTGGGTTGAGACAGCACGGCAGCTGGCTGACTTCCTGACCAAGGCACTGAAGCGGGACTCGTTTAAGAAGGCTGTGAGTTCAGTCGGCGTGCGTCCGTGACTTGCTTTCTTTGTCTCTGCCTGCACTTCTGCATGTCCTGGGGGAGTGTGTTGACCGTGTCTCTGCCCGCCCATGTGCACTACGCCTGAGTCATGGGGGAGTGTTGGTTTTTGCGCTCATTGTGCTCTGTTATGTCCTCCCGGCTTGTGTACATCGGCGTGCAGATGACTGACGGCGAGACTCGACGCTGATGGAGTGTCGTCCGGTGGAGCCGACGCATGCTGAGGTCGTCTCGCAGTTCGCTGGAGCCCCCTCTCCGGCGACGTGTTCAGCTCCATCGGCAGGCCTCCTCGGCGGTTGCACTGCCGGCAGTCACTGCCACCGCAGTCGCTGTCTGCATGCGTCCAGTGCGTACTGTCGTGCCTGCGTCGTCATGCGCTGCCTAGGGTCCCAGTTGCATGTTGCATGGCCCTGTTTGGCAGCATAAACCATCGTGGGCACTACCTGGGTTCAGGCTACCATAACTCCTCGCTACTACTTTTCTAGCAGATTCTGACCGCACGGCTGCGTTTGCAGCGTCGGTATTATGGTATGGTCTTGTTTTCAGGCAAAACGGACGACGCCCGGGTTTTGGGCTGTCGGNAGAGCTGGGGGGGGGGGGGCTAGAACTTGGAGGGGTCCCCCACTACTGTTCATTCTTGATTCCTAATCAGTTACTATCAGTTTTCAACTGCTTTCTGGCGCTAACTCTAGCGCGCGCGTTTCTGAGTAACAAACCCAGAGCTTCCAGACTTAAGACTCTAGAGCAGCAGATTGAGGGGGCAGCTGACTTAAGCAACGAGCGTGGAAGCCCGCACGCTGCATCAACAATGCTGCTGCCCCAACCTGCTGCATAGTTTTCCATTTCTACATGCTCTACATTATGCCTCTCGACATTTGCCTCCCTACAAGGCCAAGATTTTCATGGCCTCTCTGACCAATAGCGGGTGGGTGGGTTTCGCGTCATCACGAGACTGTCATCACCGTCCATCTCACCTCCTGTTTCATGCACGAGTTTGGACCCATAATGACCTCTCTCACTCCCACTACATTCAGCACTCTTCCTCACCAGGCCTTGCTAGTAGTGATTCCTCCCATGGTACACTTTCCCAAGCATAAGCACATCATGGCATGGATATGCCAAGGTGAACTTACCTTGACCTTGACAACTCAGAAAAAGCACCCTAGGCCTTTTGTGAAAGCAGACCAGGAGAGGATGGCCACTGTGCCTATGAACCGTGCGTCATGTCTTACAAACATGTGTAGCAAGGCAGCAGTGGCAAGGCTGGCATTGACGTCCTTGGTCTGTTGTTTCACTAGGATGTGTTTCCACTCGTCTTCATGCGTGAAAATAGAAGTCCATGTTATCCAGGCTCTGGTAGTTGAGGGAAAAGAAGAAGCGTCATCCCTACTTCTACATGTTGAAATCACGAGATGTGACGAAGACCATGCCATGAAGAAGAGGAATGTCCAAATGTTTCAACCAAGGAACTGCAACTGGTTTCTTTCGCTGGTACGGATTCCCACGTAGNCCCATGTCACCCGATGGCCAGGTGAAGTTGAAGAGTCATGACCCAGCTGTTGTGGGGGAGCCAGTTGATGTGACCACGTATCTGCGGGTCATCGGGTCACTGATGTTCCTGGCGACGACGACGTGTCCAGACATCGCGTTCGCCTTTAACCTCCTGGCCCAGTTCTCTCAGGAGCCGCGTCACCTCCACTTTGAGGCCACGATCCGAGTACTGCGCTATGTCGTCTCGACCCCTCGGCGAGGCCTCATGTTCCGCCGTCAGCCGTCCGTCGTTGTAGTGGGTTACACCGACAGCGACTGGACCGGCAGTCCAGACGGTAAGAGTCGCACTGGTTGGATCTTTCTGGTCGGGGGCACAGCTGTGTCCTGGCGCAGTGGCAAGCAGGGGTGCATTGCACGCAGCACTGCTAAGGCTGAGTACGTGGCCCTTGGCTCAGGCGCGTGTGAGAGTGTGTGGTTGCGTCGTCTGTTGTCCGAGTTGCGTCAGTCTGTCGCATCCATCACCTTGCATTGTGACAATGAGAGTGCCATGGCCATTGCAGACAATGACGGTGTGCATCACACTCGCACAAAGCACATCAATGTTGAGTATCACTATGTGCGTTCGTTGTTGCACGACGGCAGCATCAGCATCGTGTGGGTTGAGACAGCACGGCAGCTGGCTGACTTCCTGACCAAGGCACTGAAGCGGGACTCGTTTAAGAAGGCTGTGAGTTCAGTCGGCGTGCGTCCGTGACTTGCTTTCTTTGTCTCTGCCTGCACTTCTGCGTGTCCTGGGGGAGTCTGTGTGTTGACCGTGTCTCTGCCCGCCCATGTGCACTACGCCTGTGAGTCATGGGGGAGTGTTGGTTTTTGCGCTCATTGTGCTCTGTTGTGTCCTCCCGGCTTGTGTACATCGGCGTGCAGATGACTGACGGCGAGACTCGACGCTGATGGAGTGTC
>SZWC01001016.1:18292-53259 GCA_023375785.1 Penium margaritaceum
GTAGTGATTCCTCCCATGGTACACTTTCCCAAGCATAAGCACATCATGGCATGGATATGCCAAGGTGAACTTACCTTGACCTTGACAACTCAGAAAAAGCACCCTAGGCCTTTTGTGAAAGCAGACCAGGAGAGGATGGCCACTGTGCCTATGAACCGTGCGTCATGTCTTACAAACATGTGTAGCAAGGCAGCAGTGGCAAGGCTGGCATTGACGTCCTTGGTCTGTTGTTTCACTAGGATGTGTTTCCACTCGTCTTCATGCGTGAAAATAGAAGTCCATGTTATCCAGGCTCTGGTAGTTGAGGGAAAAGAAGAAGCGTCATCCCTACTTCTACATGTTGAAATCACGAGATGTGACGAAGACCATGCCATGAAGAAGAGGAATGTCCAAATGTTTCAACCAAGGAACTGCAACTGGTTTCTTTCGCTGGTACGGATTCCCACGTAGCTAAAACAAACCTGCAAAAGGCTCTCACCAAATCACAACAGCTCCTCTCACAGAACTTCCCCAGTCTAACAGAGCCTGGAGAAGGGCCACATTCCAACTCCCTCCTGCTGGTGCGCTGCATCCCTGAACCCCTGCTCGCAGATCCAATGCTCCACATGCTCCAAGAACGTCCTGCCACTGGGCCGGCCCCGTCGAGGCACGTACCCAGTGGCCGCCAACGCGTCGTAGCATTCGATAGCACACGCCTGCGCGAGGCCAGGCGTGTGTGCGATCCCTGCAAAGTATGCTTCGGCGCGAATCTTGCGACGGGAGGTTGCGACAGCAGAGGTCACAGCAGAGCCACTCACCCCGCTGCTCCTGCCGCTGCTGGTGGTGGTGGTGGTGGTGGTGGTGGTGCTTGCGGGCCTGTGGAGAAGCGAGTCGAGCTGCTCGCCTGCGGCGCTGGCTGAGGGTGCACGGTCCTCCACGTCAAGAATGGACCGCATGTAGTGACCCTTGTCCGTTCCCTCCAGCTCGTCGAGACGGGCGAGCGCACGTGCGTTGGCAGCGTACACCTCCCCGTGCACGCGCATGCCAGAGCCCGGCAGGTGCAGCAGGAAGGGCACGCGGAAGGGCCCGCACACCAGCGGGTAGCGCTCAGACGTGCGGGCTGTGCCCACGAACATGAGGTCGCGCGAGGCCAGGAGCTCCTCCACCAGCCAGTGGTTGCTGAAGCCCTGCTTCAGAGTGCCGTACACGAACACCAGGCTGGTGGGAGCGTCCAGCGCGTGCGACGCTTCCACATGGCGGCGGCCCCCAGGGGACGAGGACGGGGGGAGCGAGCTGATCGAGGGAGCCGATGATGCTAATGTTGTTGCCTGTGGGTGTGCGGCAGGGTCGGCAAGCCTGTTGGAGGCGGCGAGCGCGGCGCGGCCGCACACGCGGGGCTCCTCAACGAGGACGGGGGCTTGCCCGACGATGCGCAGTTTTGCCGAGGTCGAGGGCGCGTGGGAGTTGGACGCGGTGGCTGCGCACGGGGGAACCGCAAACGATGCGGATGCTCTGCTGCAGCACCTGCCGCGGAAATCCGCGGGGGGGTTCGGCCGGAGGCCAACCGTTGCGCGGCCGCCAGCTAACAGCTGGGAGGTTGCAGCGAGGGACGACATGGCGATGAAGTGCAACGATGTCCCTGGGCGGCGAAAGGACGGTGCGGTCGGGTAGCTGCGCCGCAGCCTGGGATGAGTTGCAAGTCACAGGGCGCGGCAGCAAGCTGCGGAAGAGTTATGCCTACCTCGAGGTGGACTTGACCTCTCGAGCAGGCAGTCGCTGGCTTGCGCCGGCCGTGGAGTAGAATGGAGCCTCGATGCGGCGGTGAATGGAAGGTGCTGAAGGGTTTTGAAGGCTTGATTACGTCGATGACGGTGCCCAAGTGGACGCGGTTCTCCCCTACCTCGCAGGCGCGAGCGGTCGCACGCGACCCGCGGTTCACGAGCTTCACGTGGTCCGACGTCACGACCCTCGCGCGACCCCGATGTTGGAGAGGACGAGTCAGTCCAGAAGCAGAAAATCCGCAACGGATTCACCGGGACTGCTTTCGGCAACGTGTGGCTTCGAGTGATCGCGCTTCGGTGCACATGTCAGCGACATGTCGGCATATTTTATCCTTTTTATTTAGAGCGCAAAGTCCCACTTTGTCGATTTTCCAGTACGCAGGCCACACCTGGTTTGACTAAAGTGGGTGCAATACAGATTGCCATAACAACAGAATTATACATTAAAATTCACTTGAAAAAACATTTTCGAAACGAATCCTGAAGCGGCTGCCTCCGGTGAAAAACACGTCATGCGATCAATCAGGCACCGAGTTGACGCACCCGAGATGCACGTGCGATGTTTGCATGAGATAAATGCAAATCTATCCTGGGTTTTAAACGTAGCACACAGATCTGTCCAGTCGCTGAACAGGCGTACCAGCATGTCCACCCTGCAAACTACTATAAAATCGTATCTAGTCCCTTTACGAGCACACAAATGTGTCCAAATCTTGAAGGATCACCCAAAATTTTCCAGTAAACAATTTTCCAGTGGCAAAAACTCAGATAAAAATGTCTACCATCCATAAGCGATGCCACATCAGCCGCACATGTGGTGGCCTATTTACTTTGCTGGATTTTTCTATATTTATAAAATACTTTGAGTAGGGGAAATAAAGTTCACCACGTGCGATTCAGATCATTTTCGGATTAGGACTCAAGGCAAAGAAGTTTGGAATTTTTTTATACGTGTCTTTCTCGGTAAGTGTGGGTGGACATTCTTGTGTCATATTTCATGTAGCACACAAAATTTTCCACCCACAATCAATCCCAATAAGAAAACAAGTGTTGCGAACTTCTCTTCCTGAGTTCCTATTCCGATAACAGAAAGAGACGCACTTGCTAAGTATACTTTCACCTACTCGACCCTTCTTTTAAAGAGATGAACCCTCATTGCTACGTAGAAGTTAAACAAAAAACATTGTGAGAATTTGCGGCTGACGTGGCATCACCAGCGCTCGGTGGACATTGTTTTGTCTTTCTCTTTGACTGGACATTCTTGCACTGGACATTTTTGTGCGCTACTTTGCGGGGTGGAAAAATTTGTGTACTCGTCTAGACACAAGATTGGACATTCGTATGCTACTTTGCAAGGTGGACGTTATTGTGTGCTCATATAACGACCGGACAGAATTGTGTGCAGCTTTAAAAGCCTTGCAAAAATTGCATCTTCTTTGTGCTAGTATCTATATCAAAGGGCGGTTTGCTATAGTATTACGATATTCCTTAGGTCATGAACCTCGCAACTGTATGATTTCTTACATCCAGGGACCTATCCAATGGATTACGTAGAAAAAGGCTCGCAAGTTCGTTGGAAGAGGCGTCCATTGATGTGGCATCTCGCAACCTCGTGATAATAGTCGTTTCTCTCTTGCCGAATTTGCTGCTATTTCCAACGCCGATTCTGAGAAAGCGGCTTTTTTAAAACAATCCCCTGATTGTTAAAACAATTCCCTAATTGATAAAGAGAAATTGTTGTGTTTTCTCATAGGGTACACAAAATTCAATAGTGTGTATGCCGTACCCGGTGTTTGGAAGAATAAAACTACCTTGTCCAACGTTCGGAAGAATAAGACTCCCCTACCCACTGTCCTGATAATATTGACATTCTACCCACAAACAGCGAGAAAACGCAACACGTTGACGCTGCATGCGATGTAGCGTCTACATGCTGACGTCATCAATCTCTTTGAACATGCACAAACCCCCTCATTGGAGGGGTTTGTGAATTTTCGTGGAGGGGGGTTGCGTATGGTTCGCATGGGGGGTCGGAGACTCCCCATGCGTTGAAAGGGAACCTACTAGGCCAGGCTACTGCAGAGCCCATCAAGAGCTCTCGCAAAAATAAAACCCTACACTTTCAAACATAATATGGTGTAGGGTTTGACTAGGGTTTGAATGTAAAGCCTTTGCATTTTGCAAGGAAAAGAACAAAAATGAGTGTTTCTGCTTGATCTAGGAAACGTGCGTTTTTTCTCGATCGCGATTCAAGGATGAGCTCTTTGGTTGTTTTATTTTAACACACAAGCCCCCTAGTTTGGTGTAGGGTTTTATGTTTTGCGTGAGCTCCGCATGCGCAAAACATACAAAACCCTAAATAAACTAGGGACTTTGCGTGTCGGAAAAGAAAAAGGATGGCTCATCGCTCGATCGCAATTCTCGCGTTTCTGCGATAATCACGAGGGGGGTCAACATGCCCTACCTTGCTTCGCTCGATTAGTGGTGCATGCCACTGATCAAGCACGGCGAGGCGAGTGGGCAGGGAGCCTTATTTTCTAAGTCACTGGGCAGGGTGTTAATATAATTTGTTCGCCGGGTAAAGCGTCACCAACCCCCTCACAGTTTGGGTAGAAGGGTTATTACGTCCTATCTTGTAATAACTCCATGCATTTACCGGTGGACAAGTATTTTCCATTTTCAAACAAAAGTTTCAAGAAACAATATTGCAAATCTCCTTTCTGGAAGTATGCTTCTTGCTGATACACTGATTTCCCAACATCAAAAGGCAAAATCGCAAACATCACGGTCCCGAGAGAAAATGTCTAGGCGATGAGAACAGATGCCGGCCGGCCAAATCTACCTCACACCAGCCGAGCATGAACACCAGGAGGAAATGGGACACTCGCCCGCTCATTAGCGAATGTTGCCACGAAACGGCCTCCATCGCCATCTAGATAATGGCCCCTCCAGGACATGAACACAATGCCTCAGACACATTAGGCTAAAGTCCTCAATTAGCGAAAATGTTTACCGGGGACATAATCCCATCTGTGTGTAGAGTGGACATAATATTACAACCACCCCTAGTTTCACAAAGTGAATGGATTCCGCACAAGTCTGCATAGTCTCCTCAGCTGTTGAAAGCGGTGCGATGCCGGCGGCTTGGTAAGGAAGTCTGCCAACATCATGCTAGAAGGACATAACTTGATATGCACCACCTGTTTTACCACAAGCTCACGGATAAAGTGGTACCGCACGTCGATGTGCTTGTTGTGGGCGTGAAACTCGGCGTTCTTCGTCAAAGCAATGGCGCTCATGTTGTCATAGTAGATGGTGGTCGTTGTGGTATGATGTTGTCCAAGGCTTGCTAGCATCTCATGGAGCCACACGGCTTCCTTTGGTACTCCACTCAGGGTGATGTACTCTGCTTTGGTGGAGGAGAGGGCACCACACTCTTGTTTCTTGCTCCTCCAACTGATTACACCTTTCCCGAGCATGAACACGAACCCATTGGTTGACCTCCTTGTGTCCATGTCACCTTCCCAATCTGCGTCATTATAGTCGATAAGGATGTGGCTGTTGTTGCCGTTGAAGGTGAGGCAAAGGCTACTGCTTGACCTCCTCCCAATGCGGCACGCCCGGGTTCGTGCGGAACTTGCTGAGCACTCCCACTACTTGGTTGATGTCGAGGCACGTGCTGACTGCTACGTACATGAGGCTCCCAATTGCTGCTCAATACGTCACTTCTTCCATGCGGCTCCTCTCTTGTATACCGTGGGGATTCTGCATCATGCTCAGCTTCGCTCCCACTTCCAGTAATGCTGTGACTTTGTGCGCTCCTGCCATGTTGAAGCGCTTGACGAGGTCGCTCACGTACGTGCTCTACAAAAAATCCAAAGTCTACTGCTACCGGTCGCGCTTGACTTGAAGGTAGGTAGTAATTGAGCTCTCCCATGTATTTCACACTTACGGTTAATCGCCTCTAAAAAATACACTCTTCATACAGTGTACATGTCAATTGTATACATCTGGAAATTTCATCGTATCTTAGTGGAAGTTACGTTAGAGATTACCTTACTACGTATGTTCATACATATAAGTATGTCTTTGTATGATTCAACATGCGAACGTTCCTGGAAGGCTTGTAATTAAGTTTTAAATACTCAACAAGTACCATACTTTCTCTTTCCACAAATCAATTTACAGTTTGCTTACACAGATGTACATTTGTACTTGGACCTTTAAAGTGCTACTACTGTAACAATTTACAACGGCCTTTTCCTGGATACGAAATCGGCGGAAAGATTATGAACACGATGTTACATTCCTTTGTTGAGGTTTTTTATTTTTCCTTACCCGGGCTCCTGCTGGGTCCCGCGGTAGCGGGGAGCACACTCCTCCAATACACTTTACTCTTTTGGAGGGGGAGGATCTCCAGCTCCCATGTCCCCTCCCCCTCCAGACATGTAAAGTGTATTAGAGGAGTGTCTATGATCTGTGTATCTCATGGACATGTACAAAATTCACAAAGTGTATAATACACTTAGTGTATTTTTCATATGCCCGTGAAATTCACAGATCATATACACTCCCCTAATACACTCTGCCCTTTTTGAGGGGGGGACATCCAGCTCCCATGTTGCCCCCCCTCCAAATAGGTAAAGTGTATTGGAGGAATGTCTATCATCTGTGTATCTCATGGACATGTGAAACTGTCTATGATCTGTGTATCTCCAATACACGTTAAGTTTGGGGGGGGGGATTTCTTGGTCCTATGTTTCCCCCCCCAACAAGTGAAGTGTATTAGGGGAGTGTCTATGATCTGTGTATCTGACGAACATGTGAAAAATACAATACCTGTATAACACACTTAGTGTATTCTCCACATGTTCGTGAGATACACAGATCATATACACTACCCTAATACACTTTGCCCTTTTTGAGGAGGGGAGGATCTCCCGCTCCCATGTCCCCCCCCTCCAAACAGGTAAAGTGTCTTCGGGGAGTGTATATGATCTGTGTATCTCATGGACATGTGAAAAATACACCATGTGTATTATACACTTAGTGTAATTTTCACATGTCCGTGAGATACACAGATCATAGACACTTCCCCACTACACTTTACTCTTTTGGAGAGGAGGGGATCTCCGGCTCCCATGTTCTCCCCTCTCCAAACAGGCAAAGTGTATTGGAGGAGTGTCTATGATATGTGTATCTCATGGACATGTGGAAAATACACTAAGTGTATAATACACTTCCGTGTATTTTTCACATTTCCGTTACATACACATATCATATACACTCCCCTAATACACTTTGCCCTTTTTGAGGGGGGGAGGATCTCCCACTCCCATGTCCCCCCCCCTCCAAACAGGTTAAGTGTATTGGGGGAGTGTCTATGATCTGTGTATCTCACGGACATGTAAAAAATACACTAAATGTACACTTGGTGTATTTTTCACATGTCCGTGAGATACACAGATCATAGACACTCCCCAATACACTTCACTCTTTTAGAGGGGAGGGGATCTCCGGCTCTCATGTTGCCCCCTCCCCCTCAAAACAGGCACAGTGTATGGGAGGAGTGTCTATGATTTGGGTATCTCACGGACATGTGAAAATTACACTATGTGTATAATACACGGTGTTTTTTTCACACGTCTGTTAGATACACAAATCATATACACTCCCCAAATACAATTTGCCCTTTTTGAGGGGGGGAGGATCTCCCACTCCCATGTTGCCCCCCCCTCCAAACAAGTAAAGTGTATTGGGGGAGTGTCTATGATCTATGTATCTCACGAACATGTGAAAAACACTAAGTGTCTAATACACTTAGTATATTTTTCACATGTCCGTGAGATAAACAGATCATATACACTCCCAAAATACAATCATATCCCCCTCCTCCCTTTTTGAGGGAGGAGGGGGATATCCAGCTACCATGTTATCCCCCCTCCAAACAGGTAAAGTGTATTGGAGGAGTGTCTATAATCTGTGCATCTCATAGACATGTGAAAGTGTTTGTGATTTGTGTATCTCCAATACACTTTACTTTTTGCGAGGGGGGGGGGTGGGTCCTATATTGCCCCCCTCTCCAACAAGTAAAGTGTATTGGGGGAGTGTCTGTGATCTGTGTTTCTCACGAACATGTGAAAAATACAGTAAGTGTATAATAAACTTATTGTATTTTTCACATGTTCGTGAGATAAACATATCATATCCACTCCCCTAATACACTTTGCCCTTTTTGAGGGGGGAAGGATCTCCNGTGTATCTCATGGACATGCAGAAAATACACGAAGTGTATAATACACTTATTGTATTTTTCACATGTCCGTGAGATACACAGATCATATACAATCCCCTGATACATTTTGCCCTTTTTGAGGGGGGGGGGAGGATCTCCCGCTCCCATGTTGCCCCCCCACTCCAAACAGGTAAAGTGCATTGGGGGAGTGTCCATGATCGGTGTATGTCACGGACATGTGAAAATTACACCAAGTATAATACCAAGTGTATTATACACTTGGTGTATTTTTCACATGTCCGTGAGATACACAGATCATATACACTCCCAAAATACAATCATATCCCCCTCCTCCCTTTTTGAGGGAGGAGGGGGATATCCAGCTACCATGTTATCCCCCCTCCAAACAGGTAAAGTGTATTGGAGGAGTGTCTATAATCTGTGCATCTCATAGACATGTGAAAGTGTTTGTGATTTGTGTATCTCCAATACACTTTACTTTTTGCGAGGGGGGGGGGTTGGGTCCTATATTGCCCCCCTCTCCAACAAGTAAAGTGTATTGGGGGAGTGTCTGTGATCTGTGTTTCTCACGAACATGTGAAAAATACAGTAAGTGTATAATAAACTTATTGTATTTTTCACATGTTCGTGAGATAAACAGATCATATCCACTCCCCTAATACACTTTGCCCTGTTTGAGGGGGGAAGGATCTCCCGCTCCCATGTTCCCCCCCCTCCAAACAGGTAAAGTGTATTGGAGGAGTGTCTATGATCTGTGTATCTCACGGACGTGTGAAAAATACACTAAGTGTACACTTAGTGTATTTTTCACATGCCTGTGAGATACACAAATCATAGACACTCCCCCAATCACTTTACTCTTTTGGAGGGGGGGGGGTCTCCGGCTCCCATGTTGCTCCCCCCCTCCAAAAAGGCAAAGTGTATTGGAGGAGTGTTTATGATCTGTGTATCTCATGGACATGCAGAAAATACACGAAGTGTATAATACACTTATTGTATTTTTCACATGTCCGTGAGATACACAGATCATATACAATCCCCTGATACATTTTGCCCTTTTTGAGGGGGGGGGGGGAGGATCTCCCGCTCCCATGTTGCCCCCCCACTCCAAACAGGTAAAGTGCATTGGGGGAGTGTCCATGATCGGTGTATGTCACGGACATGTGAAAATTACACCAAGTGTATAATACCAAGTGTATTATACACTTGGTGTATTTTTCACATGTCCGTGAGATACACAGATCATATACACTCCCCCAATACACTTTGCCCTTTTTTAGGGGGGGAGGATCTCCCGCTCCCATGTTCCCCCCCCCTCCAAACAGGTAAAGTGTATTGGGGGAGTGTATATGATCTGTGTATATCACGGACATGTGAAAAATACACTAAATGTACACGTAGTGTATTTTTCACATGTCCGTGGGATGCACAGATAGTAGACACTCCCCCAATACACTTTACTCACTTAGAGGGGAGGGGATATCCGGCTCCCATGTTGCCCCCCCTTCAAACAGGCAAAGTGTATGGGAGGAGTGTCTATGATCTAGGTATCTCACGGACATGTGAAAAATACACTATGTGTACAATACATTTAATGTATTTTTCACCCGTCCATTAGATACAGAGATCATGTACAATCCCCTAATATACTTTGCCCTTTTTGAGCGGGGGAGGATCGCCCGCTCCCATGTTGCCCCCCTCCCAACATGTAAGTTTTGAAAAATACACTAAGTGTATTATACACTTAGTGTATTTTTCACATATCCGTGAGATACACAGATCGTAGACACTCCCCCAATACACTTTACTCTTTTGGAGGGGGGATCTCCGGCTCCCATGTCCCCCTCCCCAATAAGTAAAGTTTACTGGGGGAGTGTCTATGATCTGTGTATCTCATGGACATGTGGAAAATACACTAAGTTTATAATACACTTAGTGTATTTTTCACATGTCTGTGAGATACATAGATCATACACACTCCCCTAATACGCTTTGCCGTTTTGGAGGGGGGGGGATATCCGGCTCCCATGTTGCCCCTCCCTCCCCCAAACAGGTAAAGTGTATTGGGAAAGTGTATGATCTGTGTATCTCAGATACATGTGGAAAATACACTAAGTGTATGATACACTTAGTGTATTTTTCACATGTCCGTGAGATACACATGTCATATACACTCTACTAATACAACTTTCCCTTTTGGATGGAGGGGATCTCCGGCTCCCATGTTGCCCCCCCCTCCAAAAAGGTAGGTAAAGAACATTGGGTACATTGGAATTCAAATGTCCCAATAAAGAGAACCCTTAATTTATAAACGCTGAAAACATATTCCCATAACACACATTGTTTGGTGAACATGTATCTTTGAACCATAAGGAAACCTCCTAGAAGCTTTGTATATATATATATATATATATGTATATATATATATATATATATATATGTAATACATAGATCATGCAGTGTATAAAAGAGGAACGATTAAGTATACCTCATCTTTCATGTCAAACATGGCAGCAAGGGACTACTTTACATCATCCAAAAGAGACTTGGAGTCAGATACAATGAGCAGATCATCAACATAGAGCAAGATGATGACCTGGCTTGCCTCTTGCATGCGCCCATAGACTGCATGGTTGGCTTCACTGTGCACAAAACCAAGCCCAGGCAGCTGCTCATCCATCTTGTGGTACCATGCTCGCGCTGCTTGCTTCAGGCCGTAGAGGGCATTCACAAGCTTGCAAAAAAAAATCATCCTTTCCCTCCACCACATACCCTTCCGGCTGCTCCATGTACACATCCTCCTCAAGGTCACCACTCAGAAATGCACACGTCACATCAATTTGGTTCACCTCCCAGTTTATAGCAGCAACAAGACCAAGGATCGCTCAGATGGATGGGATCTTTACGGCAGGTGAAAATGTCTCATTGTAATCCATACCCTCAGGTGAAAAAGTCTCATTGTCCAGGTGCCGTTCTTCATGAGTGCACCATACTCCTCTTCTACTACCGGATCTTCTCCCACCTCTTGTACAAGTGCGGGAGCAAGTGGAACTGCAGACATAGGGCTCCAAGTCCAGCCTTTCACGTCCTCTTGAAATACCACATCACGGCTGCGGATGATCTTTCAAGCAGCAAGGTTGTAGAGGTGGTATCCCATGGTTTCGTAGCTGAGGAAGGCGGCCTTCACCGACTTTGCATAGAGCTTGTTGCGGTTGCTGGCAGGCACGTGCACGAATGCGCCACACCCAAAGACTTTTAGGTGTGTCACCATTGGCTTGCGTCCCATCCATGCCTCTTCTGGTTTCATCAGTGGCACGACGCACGTGGGACTCCGGTTTTTCAGGTACACGGTAGTGTTGACCGTTTCTGTCCAAAAGGTTGGCGGGAGCTCCGCGTCTTATAGCATGCTGCGAACACGCTCCACGAGTGCGCGGTTTGCACATTCAGCCACACCATTCAGCTGTGGTACTCCAGGTGGGGTGACCTCATGCCTGCTCCCGCGACGTTTGAGGTAGGTGCGGAAGTCGTTGGAGAGGTACTCTCCTCCACCGTCGGTGCGAAGCACCTTCAACCACTTGCCACTCTCATTCTGTACAGCAGCAATCCACACCTTGAAAGCATCAAAACACTCATCCTTTCCATTTCAGAAGGACATCCATGTCTTCCTCGACTTTTCATCCATGAATGTGACATATTACAACTTGCCGGAGAAGGACTGAGATGGCATTGTACCGCACAAATCAAAGTGAACGAGTGAGAGAAGCTCAGCCGCCCCATTCCCTTCCCCCACGAAAGGAGAGCGGGCTTGCTTCCCTTCAATGTAGCTCTCCCAAGCTGATAAACCAGGCTGCTTCACCCCCTTGAGCTCCAGGCTGTGGACCATCTGCTGCATAGAGATGATAGCGCCAAAAACGAGGTGACCAAGCCGGCGGTGCCACATGCCAATGTCATGTTTTCCCTCTCGCCGCCAACGCTGAGTCGGCTTCCTTCTCCGACGCCACATAGAGATGGTAGATTCTGTCTTCCTTGTCTGCTTTTGCAAGCACACGGCCTGCACGGGCAGAGATGGTGCAGCCACCATTCTCAAAACAAACCTGCATGCCACCGGAGTTGAGAGATGATAAAGAGAGGAGGTTATCTGCCAGCCCCAGAACATAGAGCACCTCATTCACATGAAGTTCCACGTGCTTACCCTCAACAGAAGCACAAAACACAATTTCACCCTCCCCGACCGCCTTTTACACATGATTGTCTGTCATGTACACCCGATGAGGCTCAATGGCGGTGTAGACAACGAACCACTCTCGGCGACATGTCATGTGCCGTGTGGCTCCCGAGTTGATGATCCTGACCAAGGCTGTGTTGTCGGAGACGTGCAGGATCCGGATGATTGTCACGAATCCACTCTCTCAATCTGCTGCATTCGTGGAAGCGTCGGACTGCTTTACCACTCCCACTCCAGCTGCAAGCTCCACCTTCTTCTTCTGACATTTGTGCATCCAATGGCCCGACTTTAGCGGAAATGTTACGCCGAGCTGGCCATGGATGATTCACAAGGACGATGTGTAGTGCAAAAGGTGATTTGAGGAATTCATACAATTAGAAAATCTATATTTAGGAGTTTGTATACTTCAAGGACAAGTGTTGGACATTTCCGATGCATATACACAATAGGGAGAAACAGAATGGGATATCTGTTGGATCTTGGGCTCTTGAGTCAAACGAAGCGTGCGACATCGCATAATAAGTGGTCACATAAAGAAACGATATCGACAAGTCAGGGTTTTTTTTAAGAATATTGAGACGTCATTCATAAAAGTCTGGCGCCATTGAGAAGTCGACCAAACATTATCAAAACATCAATCTAGTTTGTGATGGTTCTGTCACCATAATAGAAAGTGGTCAAAATTGTCGGAACCTTCATTTTTGGGATACTAAAGGTTGGTGCACGTGGCCATAATGCCCTCAGCTGATCGGAGTAAAATTCCTGAGGGCGATGCATGGTGGGCCATAAATCTAAGGATAGAAATACCCACTTTTGGAGTTCAAGTACTCGTGCACATCTATGAAATAACACTTCTCCCCTTTTACTCGTGGCGTCTCGACATGTTAGCCGATGTAGGCTAGTGATACCTATAATAGCCGTCGATCGGATGATTGATGTGGTGGAGATTACCGTAAGGCTCTATGCTATAAGGCATTGTAGCTGTCCCTATTAACAAGATATGTGGTAATTTTTCCATGGCATTGATGTTTGAGGATATCCTTGATAATATAATTAGTATCCGTGACTACTTGACTCGGGGATGGTGGACCGACATTTCTGCCGAGGAAATTCTTGTTGGGATCCCAGTAGTGCTTCAGCTTGGTGACTTGGAAGAATGGATGAAACACCATGTCTAGGATGGGCAACAACAAGCGACGACTGAGGGCTGTATTCACTTGATCTCAAAAGGGCCCAAGCATCAGGGTCTGAGATTCACAAATTCTTTTCCACATCGTTTTATGTTTACTGAGTTGAGTAGAACACAGTCGCCAATGCCAAAGGTGTCATTGTTGCAATTGTTTTTCAGGTTCTTGCTGTATCGTTGCCTACATCTTTGTGAGGGTCTGCCGTGTTTCCTCATAGACGCTAGAGAAGTTGTGGCAATGAGTGTCAACCGCGGAAATATTGCCTTGGCTTTGTAAATCTGTCAATTTGGTGGAAAATCCGTTGTACACAACCTCGAACAAAAATTTATCTTTTGCTACCCATTCATTTTCTTGGGGCTCGTATCAATTACGAAGAAGATGTTGGAGTGTCTCATTAGGCCGTTCAAACTTTCTGTCAGTTTGAGGATTGAACGGTGTTGAAAGCTGGATCTTATTGATGTTGCACGTCATCAGTTCATGCAAAAAAAAAAAAAAAGAAAGCTAGTGAAGCAGCTATCTTTGTCGCTGATCATGGTATGTGGCACGGTGTGTCACCGCATAATGTTATTTGTGAACAATGACGCTCTTCCCTCGCCGGTGATGGGATTATAGCCATCCCATGGGAAAACCTGTCACGATGTCCATGTGGACATGGACATTGTGACAGCACGAGGGCGTGGGCACGTGCACGAGGGCTAGCATTTCTTTTTCGTATACTGCACAGTTCTGCTCTGGCCTGCGTACCATACTGAAACTCATATTCACTCAACATTTAGATTGCACAAATGTGCTTCTTGTATTCGGAAAAAATCAGGTGTTTTTTTTTTTTTTTTTTTTTAATTATTCTCACCCAAAAGGGACAGGGGGGTGTTTCTTGCTTCTCATATTCGCGCATCATGCTATCAGTACAGCTTGAAACCACCACTTCAACTCCAATGTGATCTCCTTGATCGCCTCGAACTTCAGTGTTCGGAAATTTGAGTGCAATAACTCGGGCCACCGTCAGATCTCTGGAGCAATAGGAGGTCCTTGCACCTCACAGACGTAGGCACCTTTCTCTATTTTGTTTTTCTCCGGGGACCTAAGTTAGCTCTCTCAGGTCCCACGTTAACAAGTCAAAATGTTCACCTCACTTGCACCCAAGTTTTAAAAGGTTAAAGTTACAGCACTGTGGGAAAAAAATCGACCTGTGTGTATAAATTCATGAGTGATTGATCCATCAGATTCACAATCAGTTAAGTGACACATGGGAAAAACTGAAAATTTTCTTTGCATGTGACATGCTTTTCTACACCACTGCTGTCTTGGAGGAGAACGGCTTTGAGTGCTTGATTGGATGCGTTGGTCGTCATGTTGTAGTCCATCATAGGATCCACCCAACGTAGGACTAGCGCCAAGGTCAGAGCGTCTGTCAAAGAGTACACTTCTTATTTTCTATCTCCCCAACCCCACTCGATAAATTCATGAGTGAGATCGGAGAGAAGTGTTGACACTAGAACGTAATCGTTTATATATGGAAGGTAGTAGTTGAAGAACCACAAACACACCTGGAAGTCTCAGATATCAGTCAACATCAGCCAATTAACAACCGCCTCCACTTTCTTTGGGGCTATGGTGATCCGCCCATGCTGAATTGTGGCCCAAAAACTTGATTGAAGGACCATGGAAGGCATACTTTGAGAGCATACCGTAGACTTTCTCACTTTGTTAAATCTTGAGATTCTTTTGGAGATGTCTATTGTGCTCCTCCAGGGTGTGGCTCTACACTAGGATGTCATCAAGATAAGCAATGACAAAGTCAGTGAGGTATGGCAAAAACAAGTTGTTGTTGGACACCATACATTTTGCAAGGACATTTGTGAGTCCAAATGGCATAACCATGAACTTGAAGTGCCCATATCTGGTCCTCCTCTTCTTGTTACTGCTTCATAGGTCGATTCTGGTAAATGCTATTGTCATACGAAGTTGGTCAAAATGTTCATCTGCTCGTAAAAGGGGATAGGGGTTCTCCATAGTCATGTCTTTTAACACCTCATAATCCATGCACATCCACATCTCACCGGTATTTTTTACAAAAAAAAAGAGGTGCAACGTAGGATGACGTTGATGGCATGATGAACCCCTGACTGTACATCTCGTCAAGTTGCTTTTTTGTGGTACCTCATCCAAGAGGTCTCCTTGACCGTCGGTCTGCTGCTTGACTTGAATTCTATTTCACGATCGGCACTACGTTATGGAGATGGCTCTCAAGGAAATCATTTGAAAAAATGATTCCTTCAAACTATTCGACAAGAGATACAAACTCCTTCTGAACGGCTGTGAAGATTCCGATATGGAGACAGATGAGGCTAATATTGTCGCGGTTTAATGTTATAATATCCTTTGCTTCCCCTGTCTCCATATCGGAGACTGGACACACTTTCCTCCACGTCGTAGGTGCCACTTGGCCACGTTCGACGATATCGGGTGTGTGTAACGTTTTGCGATTGCTATAAATTCCTCTACCTCTTCCTCTTCTGCTGCTTCCTATAATCACCACTTGATTGTGGATCAGTCAATAACATACAGGTGTCATTCATTTCCATCAATGATGACATGGACTTCGTCGTTGCTCCTGTCTACTTGGAGATTTTATTAGCATAGGAAGTTTCAACAGAGGATGATTCAGTGCTCACTTATTGGGCAAGTCCTCTAGACCGTTACGTCCTGCAAATCTCCATTTTATAATCGATTGATCTGCATTCTTCCAGCGAATGGGCTTCCTTCAAACACCCCTAGATCAGTCGGCAAACCTCATTTCCAAACCATGCCGTTGCTGACAAAAGTATGAGAAGCTCCTCCATCTAATCGTGTCGGTATCGTCCTATAACATGTACATCCCCTCTGTTGGAATCACAGTAGTTTCACTGGTTGGTCATCCTCTTAGTCCTTGTCAAACTTTGTAATGCAAGGAACCATTGTCTACGACGGTGTGAGGCGTACAGATGGGCAACTGGTTTGTGCAAAATTTTCCAACAGGAAAAGAGGTTCGTTGTCTACACATGCCCTTTGCTGTTTCCCAGCTCCTCATTTCAATTCTGTGAATTCCTCCCTTTTTGGTCAATTGTTGTAGTTCTTGACGGTTGTAGAAGATGTACTCCGGCTTCTTGCCATACCAGCAAAGTCTTTGATCACATGATCAAAGGCATCAATCTCTAGTAGAGACAAGGTTACTGTTGACTGTGACTGTCTATCGCCACGATATGGATGGTGGCCTTGGGGCCGCCATCCATTGGATTTCTGTATCTGAGTATTATGTTTCAGCACTGTCGATGCAATCAGCTGTAGTGATGATTCACAAAAGGTTTTCTTGGATTTTGGATGTTGAATTTGCTCACCAGATGTTGCACTTGAGGCTGTTGTATCAAAAACAGATTTTGTCTTGGGCGAGGTCAATGCCGGTGATGTTTTTCACCGGCATGCTCTGCCGTGCTAAACTGCTGATGTAAGCGTTGGAGCTTGTATTGTGCATCAGAATTCTCGTTTTTCCCCATGTGAGTATGGATCGCGCGAAGTCCAGCAAAGACTGGTGCATTTATCTCCTCTTTGTTTCTTCTTGTGTTGGATTAATCTCCTTGCGAGGTAGAACATCTGTGATCAACGATGTGAGAATTGTTGTGTGAGCCGTTGACCCAACATTATTGGTCTCCTGCTCTTATTGAAATGGTCTTGAGGCCAGACCACCAACTCAGAGCCATGCCACATAAAAGAAAGGCCGCTAGGGACCCCAGTAGTCATGAAGTACGCCTCTAGAAGTGTTATCCACGTAAAAACTGACAGTCCTTCAGAATTTATAGGATCAAACGACCCAGGTTGCACCGGTCGTGTTTAGGATTTACTTGCAAGCTAATTATTTCTCTTGGTGAGCATTGCTTCCTGTGCACACGCATTTTGAAGCTTCTCCATTGCCATGGTGAGCTCTTAGAGCGGATCGGTGCTGACACTCTTGAGTCCCGATAACTTTTCTTAAAGGTCTTTGTTGATGTGACCATGTGGGCAGGTGCCTCCTATTATACTGGGTCTTTTCCGGAGGGCAAAGGAGGGTGTGAACAGTTTTCCATGCCCGAGGGATCCATCACCAGATTGGCCATTGGAGTCATCGGTGTTCTGCCATTATTTGTAAACGTTGCCCCTGTTGCCTGGTTTGCCTCGAGTGCATCATTGCCTTTGTGCTCCTGATCCTCAATTGCTGGAGTCTTTTTCGGCTTACCACTGATCATCTTTGGATATGGTTGCTCTGTTCACAGTTGTAGTGACAAAGTATACAATCTTCTGGATGGTGGAGATCAGTTGAAGACTTTTAACAGCTGCACCAGCTGCATTATCTGTTTCATCTTATGCAGTGACAACATTGCCATCATCTGTAACACCTACAACTTCAACAGTATCGGCAGCATGTGCACCATATGCAATGTCTACATGCACCCATTCTGCACCATCTACAATTCCAGCCACACCAACTACACCAGCTACTGCATCCACATCGTCTTCTGCATCGTCACCATAACCACCATCGGTTGCCTCTACAGCTTGAGGAGATTCTGCCTTACTTGCAATCTCAGCTCTATAAAAAACATCATCCTCATCGATAATTTTCACATTCCTGTCTACATCGGCTTCACCAGCTACACCCTTGGTGTTGACATCACCAGTACCATCTGCTCCATCATTAACATCAGCTCTATTTGCAGCATCTGCTTCATTGGATTCATTGGCTCCATCAACTGCATCAGCTTCACTAGTTGCATCAATGATGTTAGCAGCTTTAGCAGCATCCGGTATAATTGTAGCACTTGCTTTGGCTACACCTACTACATTCTCAATGTCAGAAGCATTAGCACCATAATTTACCTCTACAGTTTCTCTATCTTCCATAGCATTCATACCACCCACGACACTGGCAATTTTTGTAGCACCAGGTTCTTTGACCACATCACCACCTACATCTACATTATTAGCACCATCTGAAACTTCTGATACACTGGCTGCATCTAGTGGACCTGCAGAGTCAACAGCTTTGACACCATCGATAACAACATCTTCATCAGCAACAACATCTTCTATAGTGCCTATATTACGTGTTACAATACCCATGGCAGTTGTAAGATCCATGGTACAGCTTGTATCTACAGCATCAGCCACCTCTGCTACATTGGCTACATCTACTTTATTAGTTGCATCATCTATATTATCTATATCAGAATTATTAGGTGCATCTGCATCGTCTATATCATCAGCTTCAGCTGCGTCTGTAGTGCCAGATGCATTGTTTACGTCAGTCAAACTGGTAGCATCAACCACATCAACGACATAAGCTGCATCAATCACCCAATCTACACCATCTCAACCGTCACCTATCTCTCACAATGTGTTTATCACCAAGATTACTCCTCCCATGTTCGAGAGAGCAGGAAGATCCTCTCTTTGGATGAGGTAGCATCACACAGTCACATGTATTTGAGATGCGGTATTGAGGAGGACGAGATCCGTCCTCTTATTAGTGAGCACTACACTTATGTTACTACCATCTCAGAGACGTTATACAACAGTATTCCCACATCATAGGATGTATATGTTCATCTCTTCAGCAGGGACATGTGGAGGGGTGACCACATACACATCTAGAGCGTGTGAGCTGCGTGTTGTAAAGGAGTCATTGTGGGCACTATAGGATATGTTGGTCGAGCAGCTCACTGAGGGCTGTACTGGACACAACCCAGATGGTTCTGATTCTAGTTCCATCGTACCCTCAAACAGTGCCTCACGGGATGGGGGTGTTGAGGTAGTAAGTGTTGAAGACATCCCAGACAGCTTTCAGGTTTCCTTCAATCCACCTCCATCCTTCTCCTTTGCACCCGAGCCATTCTCTCTCTTCTTCTGAGCCCCACACATCTCCTACCTCAGAGCTTTACATGCGTCCTGTTATGGGACCCGCCGATTGAGGTGGTTATTATGTCATCATGGTGAAATCAGTTGCATATTTTGATGCTCTAAATTTGTTCTACGTAAGACACTGTGTGAAATCAACCAAAGAACTGGGTGATTTGGTGCAGGGACGAGAAAGCTATAGCCGTGCAAAGGTGGGAGGCGCACCTTGAGAAAACAGGAGATGTACAGATTCGACCCCGAGCACAACAGAGTAAATTTCTTGTCCACTGCAGCCAAAGCGCCCCTCAATGGATGCTTAGCCAATGGGGCAAAGCTCATTGGGGTCCACGGGTACTTTAGGATGATGGCTGGAGGTGCATTCACAGGCAAGGGCACTTCGGGCGGGCGTAACCCCAGCTGGTGGTGCTGCTAGCAATAGTCACGCGTGGTGTACCTCAACGGCCATAACTCAGCCATTTTCCCACGGATTGAGATGTTCTTTTCTGCGTTGGAAAGCGTGCAATGAGTTCTACATGATGCATGTGTTATGTGCACCTCAATAGAGGGCTTCAGAGTACCCAGGAGCTATCGGCTGGTTCATAGGGGTTGGTACATAAGGAAGCATAGGGGCCGTTCTAGGCATGCCAATCTGACCTAAAGACTTTGTACATTGTCTTGTACTGGTCTATCAAGTCTAAGGACTTATTCCTTGTCCAAATATCTTTGTATTCCAAGCATTGACTCGTACACGTCCATTAGATCCTACAAGTTTTCCTCAGTGTACCTTGTTGCAAATGCTGCCGAGAGAGTCGCGCGGGGGGAACCGCAGTCACTAGTAGTTGTCTTGTTGCTAGGAGAGGGTCGTGCGGCATCTCAAGGGTTGGTCCACACACCAAGGGGTCGAGGGTTGGGTGTTTTATCTTAAGGAATCAGAGTGTAAGTGTCACGCCGGGCACCCCTTGGTTTACATTTGGTATCAGAGCGTGTAGACGTTCGCTCGGCTTTACAAGGACACATGGGAGGCAATAGATGTGCCACACTACATTTGGTCATAATTATTTTTTCATGATTCAAAGCATGACAGTAGCAGCATACGACCAAACCTTCCTCATGGAGGAGATTCATCATGCTCTTGACGAGTTGCTTCAAGAGAACCAGCAGTTTTGTGCAAAGGCAGAGGTGACTAACGTCAACCAAGGAAGCACTGCATTTGGGGGAGTTGCGTTGGCATACGCACATGCCTTTGGTGGCCTAAGCCGAAGGATCCGGAGTTCTACACCGGTAAGGGAAGTGCGCAGGAGTGACTCTTCATGGTGGACCAGTACTTCCCAGCGTTGGGCATTCTCATGGGAGAAGATGCCACAAGGTTGGAGTATGCACGTACAGTGCTCCGGGGAATGGCGCTGCAGTGGTGGTCGGCATTGTGCCGACATAATGCTAATGGGTTGCCAGACGGGCTGGGGGCTGGGCAACGGCTTCAGCAATTGCTGAGTTTATCGTTCGATGAAAAGTACAGCTTGGTGCATGGGTGTTGACGGAGAAGCCAGAGATGTGGGAACAGTTTGAGATGATGCTCCACGCGCATTTTGGCCTCCTCAACGGTGGCCGAGTCCCACGTTACAAAATCAAACACGTCAAGTAAGGCAGATTGGTCCAGGACTACACGACACGCTTCATGGATTCAGTGGTAAAGATCAAAGACCTCTCAGATGCAGAGGCGTACGACCGCTACAATGACGGCCTAAAGCGACACGTCCAACATGAATTCGCACTGCTCGGGTTGCGGGCTTTTGCGGATCTAATTGCGAAGGCGGAGCACATCAGCAGGGTAAGCTCCAATGCATACCGGAACATCAACGCAACACAACCACGGGTAGAGCAGCCGGGTCAGGTTATGTTCAAAGAAGTGGATGCAATCCAAGCCGGGCAGCGGGGCACTTGCGGACTACAAGGACCAAAAGGCAAGTGTTGGGCTTGTGGTGAGGAGGGTCATTGCAAGCGGGACTTCCCCAAGGACAAGGGACAACAGGGAAACGGACAGCAACACTGAGGAGGGGATGACCTAATGATGTAATTCTTTTATCCACAAGGGATAGCACCAAGTATTTTGACAATCAAGGAGCTACCTCAAGTGCTGTTGCGGAATGAAGGTGAGACCTAGCAGTTTTGAGGGATCATCATGGAGCTGGTTGTTGAGATTCCGGAGGGGAGTTTCAAGGGTTAGAGGAAGCTATGCGGTCTGCTGGACGGCGACGCAATCCATAGCTTCTTCAATGAAAAGTTGGCAACAAGGTTGGAGCTTGCACGGCAACAGGGAACATCGGCCAAGGCGCGACAGGTGTCTAGAGTGGTGGATTGCAGCAGGCCTCTCGTCAAGCATAAGGTCCACATGACTGAGTTGGTGTGTGACATGGGGTTCCACACTTGTCCTAAGGACGATTATGATGGCTTCATTGGCTGGGATTGGTTTCACACCTGGAATCCAGAAGTGGATTAGAGGTGCAACCGGGTGGTCTTGAAGGTGAGCGGGAAAAAACTCACTTAGCCTTTGTGGCGGATTGAGGGAAGGGAGTCGGATGTGAAAAAAACAGGAAAGCAGCTGCGCATCATGAACTTGTAGCAGCTGAAGTGATATGAGCGTAAGGATGGCCAGGTCTACCTAGCTTGGGTGTGTCCACAAGAAGTAGTAGAGCAGCAAATTGCAGTGGTTGAAGCAACGGAGGGACAGCCAGTGGAAGGCGTGGGAGATCCAGAGTTGCCTCCCGATATTGGGGAGGTATATAAGGAGCTCAAGGATTTTTTCCAGAAGTTGCCAGAGGGGCTGCCGCCACAACGCAAAATCGACCACAAGATCGAGGTGGTGCAAGGGTCGTTACCACTGGTGGGCTCATACAAATGCATGAGTGACACAGAGCTTGCAAAGCTCAAGAAGCAATTGGGGGAGTTGGTGGATACATGGATTTATCCGATTGTTGGTGTCTCCATACAATTCACTTGTATTGTTTGTCAAGAAGAAGCCAGGAGAGCTGCCGATGTGCGTGGACTACCGGGCACTCAACAACATCATGGTGAAGAACCACTACCTATTTCCACGGGCCAAGGGGTTGTTTGACCAGTTGCAAGGCGCACGTGTCTTTAGTAAACTAGACTTCAGGTAGGGGTATCTCCAAATTCGAATTGCAGAGGAGGATGTGAAAAAATTTGTGTTTTGGATGCGCTATTGACACTTTGAGTATCTTGTGATGCCTTTTGGACTAATGAATTCTCCCGCTACGTTCATGGTACTGATGAACCGGGTATTCCACCCCTACTTGGACCAGCTCGTGGTCGTCTTCTTCGATGACATCCTTGGATACTCATGGATGACGGAGGAGTACCAAGAGCACCTGCAGACGGCGATGGAAGTGCTCAGAAAGGAGTGGCTGTTCGCCAAACTCAGCAAGTGAAAATTTTCCAAGCAGGTGGTGGAGTTCCTTGAGCACATTGTCAACGGGAGGTGGACCTGCGTGAATCCAAAGAAGGTGGAAGCAGTGGAGGAGTGGCCCGATTTAGCGTACGTGTGCGATATCCAGGTTTTTCTGGGTTTTATGAACTAGTACCGGAGGCTTACCTAGGGGAACGCGGGCATGGGATCACCCTTGACAGACTTCCTCAAGAAGGGGTGCCAATGGAAGTGGGGTACAAAGGAAGGGCTAGTCTTTGGAGCAATGAAGGTTGCAATGTGTGAGGTACAAGTGTTGATGCAACCGGATACGAGCAAGGAGTATGTGTCGGAGACGAACACAAGGGACTTTGCGATCGGTGAGGTGCTAATGCAGGACCAAGGGAAGGGGTTGCAGCCCATTGCATACTACTCCAAGAATATCAAAGGGGCTAAGCTCAACTACCCAATCCACGAGAAGGAGATGCTCATGGTGGTCTAGGCATTAAAGCAGTGGAGGCATTACCTCAAGGCGCGGCACACGGATCACTACATGCTCAAGCACCTCAATTTGCAGCCGAACCTGAGTCGTCGTCAAACACGGTGGATGGAGTTACAAGGGGGAATTTTTGGCTATGCGATCCAGTACATATCAGGGAGGATCAACCCAGCGGACCCACTTTCACGTCGCCCGGACTTGGGCATGCATGCGATCACGGTGCTGGCGGGATCTCCGATTATTTGGAGCTTATTTTCTCATGGGTATGAGGAGGACCATGAATTTTCCGGGAGTACGGTGAAGGGGTGCAACTAGGATGGCCAGTATTGGCGGCAGAAAAGAGGAACCAGATTGTGGTGCCGCATAGCGCGTCATTGCGATCGGCGTTGTTAGAGGAGGCGCACAACTCACACTTCAGTGGTCGTTTTGGCCACGACAAGACATTCAAGACGCTTTCGCGCCAATATTGGCGGGAAACTATGGGAGCAGATTGCAAGGAGTACGTGACCAGCTGTGACACGTGCCAAAGAATCAAGTCATGGAGGGCAAGGGTGTCAGGAGAGCTGCATCCGCTACCGGTGGTGGAGCGCCCGTGGACGGACATCTCACTAGACTTTGTGGGGGGGTCTTCTATGGGGCGCAACGGGTAACACCATGATACTGCTGGTGGTGGACCAGTTCAGCAAGATGGCACAATTCATTGAATGTGCAGAGAAGGTCACGGCAGTGGAGACGGCTCAACTCCTCTTGCAATATGTCAACAAACTCCACGGGTTGCCGACGTGCATGGTCTCAGACCGCGATCCGCACCTTACCTCCTAGTTTTTGGAGGAAATCTTCAAGAAGCTAGACACCCACATGGCTCTTTCATTGGCATAACATCCCCAAACAGATGGCCAAACTGAGCGTACCAATCAGACCATGGAGCAGCTGTAGTGGGGGATCGTGGAACTAGATGGGTATGCAAGCTCCGGGTGGCTGAGTTTGCCTACAACTCATCGGTACACGCCTCGACGGGGAGGTCTCTTTTTGAGGTGGTGTATGGAGTATAGCCTGCATGTCCAGCCTGCAAGCGGACAAACACCGGACAACCGAGGAGTTCTTGTCAGGAATCGGTACAGTGCGGTCCTAGATTTGGTTGTTATCAATCTCTAGTGGTTCACACCTTTTGTTTTGGGCAAAGCTGAGACTGAGCGTGAGCTTTCTAGTCGCCTCATGCTATGTGAGCAGGAATTTAGAGACAGTCAGATTTGCGAAGGGAATAACAGAATTTTGTGTTAATTTTGTATATGAACATGATAGAAATTTTACAGGGCTATTGATGAGCTCTCCAACGTACCAAACTGTACACAATTTGGCCAAGCGTAGCCCCAATTACGCTTGCCAAAGCACATGTCTCACCCACCGCAAAAACGCCTAATGCTTCCACGGTATGCACACGCCGTGGCGCCTCCCTTCACGTGCAAAGCGTCCTTCCCAAGGCGCAGATCCCTTTGCACGTAATGGAGGGGACTCCTGCACTGTTGTGATACACCTCCCCCACTTTTGGGTTGAGTTTGATGATGGGGTGTGACAGGGTTTGAAACCTGTCCGCGGACCTGTAGTCAGAATTTTGACGAAGTCCTTGAGTAACAAAGCGTACTACTGAGTTTTGGGCGTCGAGCCAGGATTTTAGTTAAGTCACTCAATAACAACCTGCACTACTAGATCCTGTGAATGTGATCCACTGGATGCCTCAGCAGTCTTCCGGGGCAAAATCCCAAGATGGACATTTGTTAATCGGTCCCGTCGATTTTCACCGGAAGTCGAGTCGCGGCCGGCTCCCAGAGCTGCCGCGCACACCCCAGCTTTGGAAGCTCATATCTCCCTTGTTATTTGTCCAATTCCACTGAAACAAACTTCCACCGGATTCAGCGATTCGTCAAATTTAAGGGACAATCATCCATTTGAGGAATCCTTGAGCCACTGGATCCAAGTACAAGGATATTCCCCTCTCTAGCGGCTTGTCGGTGCCTCCCGGCGCCGCACTTGGACATGCAGAGGGGCAAATTTTCAATAGTTCTCAGTGGGGAAAAAGGTGCTACTTAGCTTGATGAGCCTACAGCTGACAGGGGTGGGCAGCGACCAACTCAAGCCTCAGTGGATGGGCGCTTTTCCGGTCACGGAGAAGCAGTCCGCGGTGAGCTACAATTTGGAGCTGCCGGGCCACTACGGGATCCATCCCATGTTCCACACTTCCATCCTCAAGGCCTACAAGGATCTGGGTGCACAGTTCACAGTACGTGGACATGATCCTCCTCCATCGGTCTTGATGAGGGATGAGGAGGGAGTATGTGGAGGAGAAGATTCTCGGGCACGGTCAACGCGGCAAAAAGTGGCAGTTTCAGGTGCAATGGCTTGGCTATGGGCCAAAGCACAATTGCTGGATCTCCAAAGCCAACTTCCACAGGGGTGGTGCAGATAGCACGGTCCTCTGAGTATACTAGGAGTGCACCAGGACGGTGCATCCTCGGACGGGGGGTAATGTTATGGGAGCCACCGGTCAAGCGGTGATAATATCATCATGCTCATTTTGGATTCATGTTTTGATGCTCCTATTGTATTCTTTGTGACAAACCTTTTGAAATTGAACCAAGAACTGGGTCATTTGGTACAGGGACGAGAAAGCTACGGCCGTGCAAAGGTGGGAGGCGCACCTCCACAACACATGAGACATACCGGTTTGACCCCGAGCATGGAGAAGCGACTTTGTTTCCCACTGTAGCCGAAGTTACCATGGATGGATGCTTAGCCAATGAGGCAAGGTTTATTGGGATCCATGGGCACTTTGGGATGGTGGTTGGAGGTGCATTTGCAGGCAAGGGCGATTCGGGCGGTCGTGATCCCTGCAGGTGATTCTGCCAGCGACAGTCACGTGTGGAGCATCCAAATGGCCATGACTCAGCCGTTCCTTCATGGATTGAGGTGTTCTTTGGTGCGTTGGAAAGATTGCAATGCGTTCTACATTCATATGTTATTTTTATACTTGTACCTTAGTAAAGGACTTCGAAGTGCTGAGAGGCTATAGGCTGGTTCCAAGGGGCTGGTACATAAGGAAGCCAAGGGATTGTTCTAGGCGCATGCCAATGTGACCTAAATACTTTGTACAGTGCCTTGTTCTGATCCATTAAGTCAAAGGATTCATTCCTTACCCAACTCCCCTTGTATTCCAGGAATTGAATCACACTCATCCATTCGGTCCTACAAGTCTTCCGCAACGCACCTTGGTGCAAACATCGCCAGGAGAGTCACACGACGGGAACTTCTATCACTAGGAGCGGTCTTGCTGCTAGGAGAGGGTCGTGCAGCATCTCAAGTATTGGTCCACACACCAAGGGATCCAGGGTTGGGAGGTTTATCTCATGGGCTCGACGTGAGACCGTCACGCCGGACACCCCTTGGTTCACACCTCCTCTTTCCCCAAGTGAATATGCGGCTCAGTCACAGGACGTGTTGAGCGATGACCCTCCAGGAGGTATCACACCTTCATTCCCTTATCTTTGGACAGCCAAGATACAGACAGAGATGTTACGTAGAGTGGTAAACACCTTGTCTATTACCTGAAATGAGGTGTTGGTGTTGCTCAAGGATGTTGAGTTTGAGCATCGCATAGTCATCGAGGAACATCATGCTGAGATGCCTGATCGCGCCTCTCTTCTCTAGGGTGAGCCCACCTCAACACAGGGGTACCTACGCACATTTGAGAGTGAAGCTCATGTAGCGACTGCAGTGATGAGCTCTACATACACTATTTTTGCATCAGCCCTACTCTCCAGTCCAAGAGCATCCACCACCATCTTCTGAGCATGGACAGCTCCCGCGTCACATGACGATATTATAGAGGAGATTTCCTTTAAGGCCTTCGGTAGATTCCACTTATGGAAGATGCAAATTACATCCCTCTACCAGAAATGGAGCATTTGGAAGCATCTTCTCCACTCCTCTACCCACCGATTCGCTTGAGGGTGATACCCAGTCCATTCCAGCTGGGACCTCTGGTAATCTCCAAGTTTCAAAGGTGATACTTGCTTCCTCTTGTCTTCCTACTCTGGAGCTGGTGAGAGACAGGCCTTACGGAGTGCATGAGTGAGTTGTGCATGTCATAGCCATTGTAGCTCCATCTTCCCTTCTCTGGTGACGTGCACACATCTTTCCGTTCTATCAGGCGTAGCAGTTGGTCGATTGTTCTTTCCATGATCGTTTGAGTTAGGGGGATGTGCTGATCTCTACGGACGACCGGTCCGTGGCCTTCCGCATGCATGGGGAGCACACTCCTTTTTGCACAGCGATGTGAGGTTCATGTTGCCATGATCCTCTCAGCGAGGGGAACCTTGTAGATCTGATAAGCTACTACCTTGTTCACCACTATTGCAGCCTGAGGGGATTGTTGGTGTATGATCCTTGAGCCGTCTCACTGCCAGATAGTGTTGTGCAATGAGAGCTTCTTTTTTTATCCAATGATGTTCTAGTAGCTGCATAGCTTCTTCTGCGGCACATCTGGTTCTTTTAAGCACCTACTTCATCCATCCGTGGCTGATGGAGTTTTCTCGATGGTCGAGAGCCATACATTTGGTGGTCTGTGCGAGTGACCCCAAAGACAAATGGAATTCATTAGGGCATGCTGACCCATGCAAAGCTACCATGAGCTCTGGGTGTGAGGGGCAGACGGCGAAGGCCAAATCTGGCTATGTCTGAAACGCATTAAGAACTAGAAGAGGTTACAAATAAGTCCCTAGCGGGCTTATGGAGGGACACCGACAGCTATTCCACTGAACCACGTCATCCCCGCTGAGCCCAAACGGGCCAGCAGGAAGACCACACTGCACAGACCACATAAATGACAATCGTGGTCTCCTCGAGGCATCCAAACAACTCTCGGAATGCCCGAGTCTCGACCACCGAGGCTAAACGAGCAGTGTCTACGACACACAAAATCAGCGTCCAATTAGCACAACATGAAGCAACAAGACACTGGCAGCAAGTTTTTCACCCTCGTTGTCTTTCTGCCTGTGTCTCATCCCCGTCCTCTGTCGGCACTGTTGCCACCTATGTCGTCCTTCTCCATGTCCGTGTCTCCGGTGGCTTTCTGGGTCCTCGACTACGGAGCCACCCATCACATGACCTCTGTTCGGTCCGCCTTTGCCTTGTTGGGTCCTGTTGGCTCTGTTCGCTTTCTGCGCACTGGTTCAGGCCAGTTACTTCCCGTCCAGGGCATTGGTGTTGTATGTTTTGTCGGTCCCATTGGTGTACTGTTTTTACCTAACTTTCTATTCATGCCTTCTTTGGAACTCACCCTTCTGTCGGTGCCGTCCCTTGACGATCAGGACGTGGATTTCTCAGCCAGTCAAGGCATAGGCACTGTCCGTCTTCGCTCCTCTGGTCGTGGCATCTTGGGGGGGGGGGTAAGTGCGACAAGCTATATTGTGTCCCTCTTCATGCCCCCTCTACGCCCGCTGTTGGCTTGTCTCTTGCTCACGTCGTGCCTTCCCATTCTCCTACTAATATCCACCCCTTTCATCGCCATCTTCTCCATGTGCACACTGATGCTATCACAAGCATGCTCCGACTTCAGTCCACCGTTGGCTTGTCGCTGTTCACTTTTCCTGCGCCCTGTCCCTCTGACTGCTTGGACTGTGCCCAGGGCAAAATGCATCATTCTCCCCTTGCTTCTTGTGACTCCCAGTCCTCTCATCCTCTTGATCTTGTTCATGCCGATTTCATGGATCCTCTTCCCCATGACTTTCTTGGGGAGGTCAGACATTACGTTCTATGTCTTACTGATGAATTTTTCCGGTTTTGCTAGATCTTCGCTCTTTGTCAAAACAGTGATGTTGCTTCGGTCGAAAGTGGCCCGGACCCCACAAAACCAAATTGAGTGTGTAGTATTGGACGAGCGTGGCATGTAGCACTCTTAGCCCACCCAACACCCCCATGGCTTGTTCAGGCTGATTATCCGTGTCAGCACTCCCTACACATCTTTTGTAATGATCATGGCGGTGAGTTCCTTGGACCCACCGCTCGGTTCCTTCAGTTCCAAGGGGTGTGTTTGGAGACCTCGGCTTCTTACATACCTCAGCAAAACAGTATCTCTGAGCGCTGGAATCGGACTTTGGCCGATGGCGTCCACACCCTTCTGTTTGAGTCTAGGCTCTTTCCTTTGTTTGCCTTTGAGGTCATGAGCTATATAACCTGGATTTGGAATCGCGTGCCTCACGGTCCTATTCCCCGCACCGTTATCCCCTTTGAGCACTGGTACGACTCTCGTGCTGACCTCCGCCTGGCTCGCGTCTGGGGTAATATTGCGTCTGTCTGGCTCCCCGAGGACCTCCGTGACGGGAATCTCTCCTCGCGCGGGCGTCTCTGTCACTTCTTGGCAGTCTCCTTCCAATCCAAGGCCTGGCGCTTGTGGGACCCAGAGCCCCAGCGCGTCAATGAGTCTGTGATGCCCTATTCTTTGAGTCCGTATTTCTCTGTGACCTCGATTGTCACTCGTCCGTTGCCTCCTTGCTACCGCTCTCAGTTGCAGGAGGAGGTCAGCCATGCAGTCCCATTTGTCCCTGCAGTCCTTGCTGTTGTCCCGTCTCAGTAGCCTTCACCCTAGGAGCATTCTCTAGCATCCGAAACTGCAACCCCACCATCCTCTAACACCCCCCCCGTCGGTGTCGTCTAGCTCGCTTGGAGCTCCGTCATCTCCTTTGGTGTCCTCACCTGTCCCATCTGCGTCCCTCTCTCCCGCACACTCCGATGCGTCCCCATCCAGTCCGCTCACCCCCATCGTGCCCAGTCCACCTCGTGCTCCTCCCGGTCCAGCACCCATCGAAGCCTTTGTTTGCGACAGGCGCCTGTACACGCTTCCTTCTAGCTCTAGTGCTCGGCATCCTCCGTCCGATCTTCACAGGCCTCTTCTGGGAAGTCCCTAGTGTTGCCGACTGGTATGGACGTCCGGTGCCTAGCCACAGGGGTTGTTCATCCTAGCTCTGTCCTTGGATACACATTAGTTACGTCCAAGCACGAGCATGCGCTCAAAGCCGCCATCCTTGGGAGCATTGCCGAGTGTATGCAACGGCTGCTGCCATGCCGCCATCGCCTGATCCGACCACAGTTCGACAGGCACGGGCAACGTCCAACTCCCAACAGTGGGAGACTGCCATGCGGGATGAGCTGAGCGCCCTGGATGACCACGCCGTATACGAGCTGGTCGATCTCCCACCAGACCTCAAGGCAATCGATGCCTGATGGATCTTTCATCGTAAGTGAGCTCGACAAGTACAAGGCACGACTTATAGCCAAGGGGTTTTCTCAAGTCCCACGTGTTGACTTTGACGAGACATTCGCTGCCGTCGGACGCTACACCACGGCTCGATCCCTCCTGAGCCTTGTCGCACACCATGACTGGGAGCTCGAGTAGATGAATGTAAACAATGCCTTTGTGCACGGTCAGCTAGATGAGGAGATTTACATGGTGCAACCTCCAGGGTTCTCTGACGGCACCGATCGAGTTTGGAGACTGCGAAAGGCCCTCTATGGTTTCAAGCAGTTACCACGGTGTTGGAACCAAGAGATCACCTCCACCCTGGAGAAGGGGGGGTATCAATGTAGCACGGTGGATCCCTCCCTCTTTGTCACTCCATAGTCTGCACCCTTTGCCGCCATTCTCGTGTACGTTGATGACCTGCTTATTGCGTCCTCGAGTCGCGAAGCAGTGTCAACCGTGAACTCCCTATTACAGGCCACGTACAAGATGAAAGACTTAAGTCCAACTCGTGTGTTTCTTGGCATGAAGCTTAAGCGTGACCGGGATCGTCGTGTTGTCCACGTCCACCAGGCCGCGTACGCGAGGAGCCTGGGGGAGCGCTTTGCCTCCCTACTTGATTCTGTCCCCACTGCCTCAACATCGATGACGCCCGTCGGACAGAGATTGTTGAAAACACTGGACGTGTCAAAGCTGAGGGAGATCGTGGATGTGACCGACTACCTACGAGTCATAGGGTCTCTCATGTACCTGGCCACCATCACGAGAGCAGACGTAGTCTTTGTTGTGAAATTCCTTGCTCGGTTCTCACAATCTCCACGGGCACACCACATGGAGGTCGCACTGTGTGTTGTGTGGTATGCGCTCTCCACTGCTCGAGTTGGCCTCTATTACCAGGAGCAGCCATCAGTGGTCGTTGATGGGTACATTGACAGTGATCGGGCGCATGACACGGATGCACGTAGTCGCATTGGCTATGTCTTTCTTGTTGGTGGGACTGCGACCTCTTGGAAGAGTGGCAAGTAGGGTTGTGTTGCACGCAGCTCCAGTGAGGCAGAGTATGTTGCTCTCAGCGCTAGAACCTTTGAGAGTGTCTGGTTGTGTCATTTGTTGCAGCCATTGCGTGTTCCCATTCGCTGCATCACCTTGCACTGCGACAACCAAAGCACAAAGGCTATTGCTGAACATGACAACATGCATCACACTCGTACAAAACATATCAATGTGGAGCACCATTTTGTGCGTGAGTGTGTGGTTCCAAGCGATGTTCAGATTGTGTGGGTCGACACCCGGCAGCAACGTGTAGACTTCCTCACAAGGACACTTAGCAGCAATGTCTTCAAGGCAGCAGTCAATGTCCTTGGGCTGTTGTGTCCTCGTGATCCTCCTGGTTGATCTCTTGTGCCAATGTCAGCGTACAGTCTTGTGTCGTGTCACTCCTTGTGACGTCGGTGTAGTACATGTGAGTGTCGTTGTGCGAGTCGGAAGTGGGTCATGGGGGAGTGTTGGTGTTGTGTCAATACCACACGGTGACCTCTGGCCTCGTTGCACGCTCACCTCATTCACGCAGGTGACTAACTGGAGAGAGACAACCCTAATGGTTGCTACGTCGTGGTGATGCCACCACAACACGGCAAGCCTCATGGCCAGACATTTGTACAAGTCTCACATGCCTCTGGCTGGCGTGCATGCACAGAAGCACACTAATATCGGGTTCACACTCTAGCGTGTTCTTCTACAGGTTTCCTCTCCATTGACCTAGTTGACAGGTTGCAACTTTGCAGTGGGTAGTTTGGTTCGAGTCACCAAGCGTGGAGAGTGGCGAGCGAGATGGAGCTCGCTGCTCGCTCGCTCGGCTCCTCTCACCCGACGGATATCACCTCGTCGCTTGTGTCTCACTTTTTCTACATTCTGTCATTCTGACTTCTACGCAAACACCTCTATGGCTTCTGCCAACCCTTGCATTATGTCTACTCTACACTAGCCTAGCTGCTACTTGCTCGTCTGGCACAGCAACCTACAGACGTCACGCGGTTAGTCGCAGGGGTCCTCTTGCTCAGATACGAGAGTAATGCGTCGTGTCTCCCACTCCTGCATGGAATTCGTCGCCAGAGTTTGCAAAAGAACGTTCAGACCTCGCTGGAGGGGTTTTCCACTCAATGTCTCTCTTGAGAGCAAAAGCCACCAAAGACCCGTGCACGAAGGATCGAATATTTGGAGTCTCCGGAGGCTCGTTTCCGTTTTTACCTCGCCCTTCATACCAAGTCCAAAACGAGGAGGTATCACCTTGAACTCGTGAGTTCGCACAAGTTTTTTCCGATTTAGAGTCTCGGGGTTCGTCCTAAATGAACTCAGCACAAAATCGTCACGTGCAAGGCACAACTGGCGATTTCATGCTGAATTCTCTAGTGTGCAGCTCGCTCTCGCTCTCACTTTATCACTCTTCCTTGCTGGCTCTCGCGAGCAAGGAGGGCGAGCAAGGGCGAGGACACAAGGTCACAGACCTTGACCCTCGAAGCCTTGCGACCTCCTTGTTGGCGGTTAAAGAACTAGCTAGATTGGCGGCTAGGAGGTGGCTGGCAGATTGCCGGCCGCTTACGTGGCGGGCCGCCGGCCATCGAGGCAACCGTTGACCAGCGAAGGGCTGGCCGCCGGCAAGCTTTAGATATTGCGAGAGGCTGTGTTCAAGCACCACTCGCTTCGGCGAGGAGGGAGGATCGAACCGGCCCTCCCACTTCACCCCTCTAGGTTTTACGCACAAAATCGATTGTAATTGGGGGCGAGGGGGGCACGGTTCACTCAAATCTACTAAAGTGGGGTCATGGCATCAATTGAACTCGAAACCGAAGCCATTCATCAAGTATTCTTGTCTTTGGTAACGTCTTCCTTTTTACTATGTAGGATTTTCTTCGCGTATCATCGCCTATCTGTTCACCATGTACGTTTTACTTTGCGCAACATAGCGTAGAGGGACATTTGGTATTGGTTAGGTATCATGGATGCGATAGGAAAAAATTGAATGATTGAGTGGACATTGAATCCACGCCCTTTACGAGCGGCTTACATCCATTTTCCCCCGTTATAGCCGAAAAAAATTCCATATAACCCAATTTTTCATTGATTTTCATGTTGCCCCCATTTGTAACTTATGACTAGGTTACTCCCATATTTTAACTTATCGCTTGGACAACCTTATGCATGGGGAACTACTGGAGATGATTTTTAAGAAAATTAGGCAAGAGAAAAGTAAAAATTCAGTCAAGCTGGGCTTTCTGAGACAATTTCCCAAAAATCGTAGAATGGGGATGACCGGGATCCCATTCTCAGAATGGGGCAGACTGGAGATTGGACCACGAGACTGGGGTCAATCTAGAAGAATGCCTCTTAACGGGATGGACTTTGAAGTCAGCCCCTTCATCGGACGATGTATTAGTAGACAACAGCGAAGTCCTAATCCGCGTCAGAGTACCGCGACCAAATCTAGAGACGCGTTTTCTAACTATGGCGACTTAAGCCGCGTCACAAGTCGGATTGGGCTCACGGCCAAGTCCTCGGAGACGTGGATTGGAGCTTTTGCTAGAGAAATCCAACTCCGCAAACCCGGCGAGCAATAGAATAAATAACAAGGAGAGTTGAACTTGCGAACCTGACCGTTTGCAATAGAGTTCTCGCCTCAAAGAATACCCTCTACGAACAGAAGAAAAGAACTATGAACTGACGTTCAACGGTCAGAAAGCAACACAAGAAGCCGCGCCAGGCCGCCTTTAGAACTAAGGTCCAGAATAGCCTTTAAAAAAGCGACTAGACAAAAGCAATTTAGCGAAATACAGATCTAAATCTGAAGCAACCACATTAGAAAAAAAGCATAAACATGTATTGGAATAAGAGAAAGATTTACATATAATGTGTGAGTTTCTCAAACCTATTGTTTGCATTATTTTCTAACCAAGGTATATTTTATCATCACTGAAAAAACTAAAATAATTTTAATTATTACATGCATACAAACGTGTAATGAATATTTTAAACATCATTCAGGGTTCTAATAAACTTTATTTTATATGAAAAAATACAAAATCAGGATTTAATTCATGAAATCAGTTGAAAATGTAATAAAATAAAAAGAATTATGGAAGGTTGGAATCAAGATGATGAAATTGAAAAGTGAGAAAATGGGGAGTGAAAAAAAAGTAACAAGATTATTTTCTGTATACATATCTAGATTTATATCTACATCTACATCCAAATCTATATCTATATCTATATCTATATTTATATCTATATCCATATCTATATCTAAATCTATATCCATATCTATATATATATCTATATCTATATCTATATCTATATCTATATCTATATCTATATCTATATCTATATCTATATCTATATCTATATCTATATCTATATCTATATCTATA
>SZWC01001016.1:53827-66847 GCA_023375785.1 Penium margaritaceum
CTATATCTATATCTATATCTATATCTATATGTATATCTACATCTATATCCATATCTATATCTGTATCTATATCTATATGTATATCTTTATCTATATATATATCTATGTTTATATCTATATATATATCTATATCTATATCTATATGTATATCTATATGTATATCTATATGTATATCTATATCTATATCTATATCTATATTCATATCTACATCTATATCTATATCTATATATATATCTTTATCTATATATATCTAGATCTACATATATATATATATATCTATTAATATCTATATTTACTGTATATCTATATCTATATCTATATCTATAGTTATATCTCTATCTATATCTATATTTATTTATATGGCTATATCTATATCTATATCCATGTCTATATCTACATCTATAGCATAAGATATATATAATATAGATAATTATGTAAATGTAATTATATACATGGCTGAAGGTATTATAAAAATGGAAATAAATGTATATGTAGATATAATTTTGGATATAAATATTAAAATATTTTCGAATTTCGTTGAAGCATCTCGATTTTTATTTTTATGGATTAATTTCATGATGTTATTCATAAGCTTGTTATTATTATTACTCTTTAAGAAACGAATGTATCTTTTTCACTTGATTCACCCATTTAGTAATGGTGAAATCCACATATTTTCTATCTTTTAGTACTTAGCGAGGATAGATGAAGAAATCATGTTGAAATATTTCATATTTATATTATTGAATAAACTGAGAGAGCAATTGAATTTGAAAAATCCAAGAACAAATTCGTTATTTGTGTATTCATTCGCTATTATTTGGAAATTTTAATGTCATTTTTATTGCAATCTTTGGTAGAATATGTTTATATTCTTCGAGTTAAAACTGATTTCATGAATTCCATCCTTGTGTCTATCTTAAAGGAAAGTCTAATCTATTCGAACTATGCATGATGATTCAAAATTATGATAAACGTTGTTATGCATTGAGTTCTTTCACTTTGTAATAACATTTTTACCAATTACTTTGATTCAAATGTACTTTTCTTCTTGTTTTTGATCATTTTTGCTTCAGATTGAGGTATGTGTTTCGCTAAATTGCTTGTCTTGTCGTTTTGCAAAATGCTATTCTGGAACACAGTTGTAGGGCGGCCTGGCGCGGCATCTTTTGTTGCATTCTGACCGTTGAACGGCAGCGCATGGTTCTTTTCTTCTGTTCGTAGAGAGTATTCTTTGCAGCGAGAACTCTATTGCAAACCGTCAGGTTCGCAAATTCAACCCTCCTTGTTTTTTATTCTCCTGCCGGGTTTGCGGAGTTGGATTTCTCTAGCAAAAGTTCCAATCCACGTCTCCGTTGACTTGGCTGTGAGCTTATTCCGACTGGTGACTCGGCTTAAGTCGTCATAGTTAGAAGACGCGTCTCTAGACTTGGTCGCGGTACCCTGACGTGGATTAGGACTTCGCTGAGTAGACAAGATAAGTTGAACCGCAGTTATCGGGGAAAATCTCGTCCACAGATTGTACCTTGTCGTTAACCGCCTATGCGACAACCTTTGCGAAGGCAGACGTCGAGGAAAACATGGCAGAGGATGCACCGCACGAGCCGATGTTCGCCAGTCGAGTTTCCGATAGGCAGTCGCTCACCTTGTGGCCCAGCGCGTGTGACGCGAGCACCGATGGAACCAGCGTCAAACGCGGGCAAGAGGTTAACCTCTGTCACCAACCCACGTGGCAGAGAATGGCAGGTGAGCGATACCTGCGGAGGTGGATCCATGGCGGGAAAGTACACAAAAAGTTGCGAGCGGGCAGCCCAAAAGGGCATAGTAAGGTGGGTTGGCTTGGCGGCTGCATTTATTGCTGCAAATGCAAAGAATGAGGACCCGTATGCCATCCTTGCTTGACGCAAGCTCCCTGAAATCTTTCTCCCGACTGTAGTCGCGCCTTGTCCATTGAGACAGAAAACACAACGTGGTACAAAGGGAAAGTCGTCTATACCGCCAACGTCAACTTCTCAAAATTTGAATCCAAGATTCAGATCACATCCCAGACACAATTTACTGCTTTGACCTCTTCCTGACGCAGGGGCAAAGAAACGGACGCCAAAGGTAGAATTTTTCAGGAAACGAAACAATGACCAGAGATTTTTTTCAAGGAAAATGGAGCAATGAAAAATATTAGAACATCAAGCGAAAACATAAAACAATTCAAACTGAGAAGAGGTCAATCCAACGCCTCATGCTAACGATGAAAAATACGTGGTGTTGTAAGATCTCCTGTTGAATAAAATAAATAATTAAAAAATCAGTTATTGGTTACTAGCTTGAAAAGACAAACATTACAAAAAACAACATAAAAGATGAACAAGGTTCAAGACAATATTGGACATTTGGAGCGTCTTCCAAGTCAATGGAAAAAAAATTCTAAAAATGATGAAAGTTATACCATTTCACAAAAATAAAATGCATAATGTTTCAGTTAAGTAAGCCACATACAAAATGATAAGAGTACCTACAAAGTTGGGTGACTCGTATGTAGTAAAAGAGGAGATATTCCCTCCTTCTAGACACAATTACTCATATATTACACGTGGGTGGCCATTGGAAATAGAATCAAACTTAAATAAAATCACTGAAGTCTCTTAAGTTATAGAAAATATCCAAATGAAAAAACATTTGGCACACACTATGTACATTCTTCCTATCATTGGTGGCTAAGCATGTCTCATGCTACAATTAGATTCCTCAACAATAAACACCACTATTCCCCCAAACATTTCCCTGTTGGTCTGAAAGAAATTATTTTCTTCTAATAAGGAAGGTTCGGAAATTAACATGCTAATAGCTAACACTATGATGAAGGACAAACACACACGTTGAGATAAAAAAACCAAAGCTAAATTGAACTAAATTGAAGATGTCTCTGTCCTTAAGTTCAAAAATTCGCATTGTTATGGAGAATATAATCTCCAATGTTGCATGTGGAATCTTAGAAATGTGGTTTTCCCAACTACTTGATCTCTAATTAAAACAGTAACACCTTTTTGATTTATTTCATCCATGACCATTTAAAAAATAAGATGGTTTACACTGGCAATAATGACGTGGCCATTGATAGTTTTTATGCCCCACATCAAATAATGTATTTATGGTGGTAAATTATATATGAATTTTTTCAAAATGAAAACATGAAGAGTTTGAAGATGACATGTTCCACAAGGGTTTCATGTAGTAAATGTGAAAATTTGACTCAAATTTGCTTAACATTTTGAATGCATGATAATATGAATGAAATCATGTAACCATTTTCCATAACCTCATAATCATATTCAACTCTTACACAAGAAGGAAATCATTTGTATGAAAAATGTGCCCTGATGAAAATCCTCAATGAGAGATAAAGAACAAAAAACACACTGGACATTATGTTGTCGTATAGAATGGGAATGCCCCTAGTCTCTTATTTCACCAATAATGCCATTAAAGCATCTACAACAGATGCATATTTTACTGAACACTTCCATCTCTTCCATGGAAATTGGAATAATAATGAAAACCTCGAATGCATCATGTTCTGGTGCAATTGCATCCTCATTATTGTCAACATCAGTAGCATTATTGATGTCATGGACAATATTTACATCATTAAAAATTACATCATTTTAGTTGGAATTTTCATAATGATCATCATCATTTCAAATGTTGATGTGTGCACAATGTCAAGGGAGCCATTTTGTTCAATGGTGTGGCCTCCACGAATTTGGGCCCATTGGCCTAAACCATCGGAAGGATCATGAAAGTCCAAAGCACCACCCATGTTTTTCCTTGACCACGCTTAGGTGCAGTACAAACCTGTTTCTAAACATTACAATGGTTCTCTTATACATAAATCACCTACAAACTAACATCGAGCATGACTTGTTGAAGAGTAGGTCACATAGGTTTGATTTGTACAATTATATGAAACCTCTAAGAAGCCAAATCATTAGTTGAATCTCGTCCATTTTTCAATGGCACCAACATGATTTGTTTTGCAAATATAGAAATGTGACTCCAAGAATGTTACCCATATCTGACCAAAATAAATTTTAACTATGGTATGAGCATAAAAACTAAAGCATGGCCAACAATTGGTACGGATGGTGGTTAGACTATATTTGTGCTAAAGCCGTAATATTGGCTTACTATTGTTCTCTACCAGATTCAAGCAAGCCTTGACTACATGTTGAAAGTATGTGCCACATATTAAATGTGAAATTAACTAAAGATACATGATTCCCATTTTGGCTCAATTATGGGAACAATTAAAATATAAATTGTACCAAATAAAATTACACCCTTACACCCTTACAAGGGACAACAAAATCTAATCTATATGGTAGATTTTTCAGTTTTTGAAATCACAACTTTAAATCAAATTCTTTCTCTTTCTTGATCGATGTGTATGCACAAGTGTTTTAGTTGAAAATAGTAGGTGTATGATCAATGATGCAAGCCCTAAATTCATTCTCCTTTCCCTGACCCATTGAAACAGCCGTGGGCTATTTTGCAACTAACTATGGAACCAAAATGTAGGCCCTCAAAAATAGTCATTCCAAGGAGAAGGAGCAAATGGTCGCCTCAACCATTTTGGCAGAGATGAATCACACCAAAAATAGACATAGTCTTCATACGGCATTTTTGAAAACATGCAGCCTAAGACCCTACGGTTTCACGTGGCACATCCACATGGGAACAAGACCCTAACGACCAACTAGAAGGGAGGAGGAGTAATGCAATGGATCTTCCATTGTGGTACTCCTCTTACCTTAAATCCAGCCTATGGATCGAATCCGGGCTAGAGTCAAAGTAGAATCTTGACTGAGAATATGGTCCTAACATTGACTTGCCAAGACATTGGTCTCGAGCCCCCAAAACCTAGGAACTTTAATGAAATGTCATTTTTAATCATAAAAATTGCTCATACACTACATTCCTCTCCCTCTGGTTCAAATCATCCTAATTTTTCTTTGCTAACAAAGGTGTGATGATTGCGTACTTCATGATACAAAGCATGTAATAGGAAATACAAACAAGATCACACGTGTGAAAAATTTTCATCCATAACATGGTTGCATCACGTTCACACACAATCGACCACACACTTTTGGATTTTGTGATTATAGTCATTTACATACATTCAGTGTTGATCGCGTGATCCCCTGGGTCTCGCTAACATGAGTCACATATAATCCTTGTACTTTCTTCACGAGTGTTGGTGAGTCTTCATAGAAGACTCATCACACATGTGTATTGATGGCATAGTCAAGACCTTTTAGGATGTCCATTGTCAACAATTTCTTGCCAGTTTGGAAGAGGATAGAAAGAATGAATTTTCCCACATTCCGTGTGGTTTATGTTAAGCAATTGATTGTGGTGACGCCTCCTCCCCCTTTCCAAGGAGCATCCCTATAACCAATTAATCGGGCGTCTTTGTAAAAACTGACCATGTCCAAACAACACTTCCCATGTCGTTCAAACATGATATCGTTGAAGGGATTGTTATCGAGGTGGTACCTCCCCGTATCATTGTCAATACGTGCACTCCAACATTCTGACATCAATCCACACGATTTGCAACCACCTGTTTATGACCACGCGTAAGTCTAAGTGCCCTGTTTCAGTATCTGTGGATTGGTTGGAAAAACTCAACCACGCTCCACCAAGCTTCATCTTAGGGTAAGGAAGCACCAATGTCTTAAGACATGGTTTCTGAGAACACTTGTTTTTCTTTCCAAAAAATGCACTCATCTCTAAGGGAGGTGGTATTGGTCTTCTTACACATGCATTTGTTGTCAACGTCCGTCATTTGACACGATAATGCTCCGACCTAGGTGACCTTGGTTTCAACCATCATCTCTTCATTTATGTCTTAAATGGGTACCGTAAGCTGCCACTCACATCCTCGTTAAAAGTACACTACATTTAACTAGGTTAGCTGAGATAACCGATCTCAACATCCATGGATTCTATGTACAGACGAGGTGTTCATTGTATGGCATTCACCAAACGCATGTACCATGATCACAATCATTGCAGTACCAGATGGAAATTATTTTTTTTGGGTGTTGATTCTGTGTGATTGTGATAAACAATTTTCAAACCACATTCGGTGATCCTGAAACAACTAATTCCTAGATCGTTTTATGATTGTTTAATCGTATTTAAGGGTTCCATTCAAGAATTCGTCCATGGACAATGCTTGCCAATTTGAAACAATCCGTGTTGGTTCAATGTTTTCAATGTGTACATTGGGTACTTCCACTTATTAACAGTTTGTTAAAATAGTCGAATAATTTGATGAGAAATATCATTTCTCAAGGGCCATATTGAAGATTCCTTTCACATCAACATTTGATTATGACACATTTTCATTACCATAATGTTCTAAAATTTTGTGGTCTAAAATAATTTTAGGGGTGTAACATAGGTTCGTAGTGCTTTTTGCACTATTTTATTTTTTTTCTTTCAAAATACTACAAATTACCCTAGGACGTAATTTGTATTTTGTTTTTTACAATCCTAATTTGGGAATTTTTTATTGCCGGGAATGCCCAGGTCGACTCCTCGCCGTCGCAAAGACAATCTGTGCACATTTCCCGTACGCTAGTGCGGGGACCGTTGTAACGTTGATTTCGTGCCGTGCTGGCATTGACTGCTAGCACAGGGTGGCCGTTGGTCAATGTACGTGGGCTTGTAGTGCTCCGAGCGCTCTCTCTGTGTCGCCATGCATGCTGGTCAAATTCCTAGTCGTCTATTCTTGTCATGGTCTGTCACGCTCAGGTTGAACACCATGGCGCCCCTAACTCGATTCTTCAGCAAAGTTTCTCCTGACGAACATCGCAACAACATCTAACGTGCACTGACTGGTCCGAAGCCATGCGTCCCTCCTTGACGGGGTCTCGGACGTCCACGGAAGACGATTGTTGTCCTTCCTCCGTCGGTCCTTCCGACACCCTCGACCGTGCCTTGCTCTCAGCCGTCCTCATCCGTCACCCCCCCAATGAGGTTCTACCAAAGCGCAGGAAGGTCATCCTCTCTGATTAGTTAAGAGAGGACAAACCACCGTAACCAGACAAAGACGTAGACCTCCGCCTCGCTGATGTCGTTGCCCCGGCCGACGACGATGTCCATGCAGCCGGCCATGACGTGTTGGAAGCTGTCTTCACGGGCATGCTCGCTGCCGAGGAGTTAGCAGTGAGGGAAGCTGCTGGCATGGCAGTTATAGACATGCAAATGGCGAAGCTAGCTGACAACACGATCGCAGATGTGGCCATCATCAAGGCCAACGCTGTGGATGGCCCCCTTGACCTCCTTCCTGAACCTGTACCCGCGGTGTCATCGTCATCCTACTGGACATCGTCGAAGCGAGGCCCGTACATGGATTGGTACCGCCTCGGGTACGTTCCTATCATCCATGCTGCATTCATGCAGCACGAGAGTATCACCAAGGCCATTGTGTGGCTTCGCAGCCACTACCGCATCCCATCAGGCCCTTCCATCGACGCAAAACTGAACTACTACACTTTCAAAGGCTGGTACGAGCCATGCGGGTAGCGACAACGTGCATGCTGCGCACAACCCTCTTCTCTGCACTTACGCAGCCGATAAAAGAAGCCGCGAAGACCACACCGCGTGTTTAGGGTGGTCGTGGTCGCCGTACCTACTTTGCCGACCATCCCGATTTGAAGCATGAGGTTATCCACGCCCTTGAACTAACGCGAGAGCGCGGGACCCCCCTATGCAGCACCCGCATTTGCGAGAAAATTGTCAGCATCTGCAAGCAGCGTGGCGTCGACATCACATCCACATGCGTGGAGTCTGCCATGTTCTCGCGCTCTAGGTGCCATCGATTCGTTGCATCCGAGCTGAACTGGAGTTGGCACTTTGGCACGTCAGTAGCATAGAAGACTACATTAGGTGAAGGTTCTGGGACAAGAGGACAAGCGCCAGGTGACTGTTCTCCTCGCAAGCAGCGTTAAGGGTGACATGTTACCAAGCCAGGTCATCTAGACCGTCTAAATGACTGCATGCCAGCCGCATGGCAGAAACTCTACAACGACGCAACGCATCAACTAGTGGCACTTCACCCATGTGCCCAACCATTGGGCATCGCTGGAGACCACTAAAGAGTGGTTTGCGATGGTACTGGAACCCTACTTCATGCGCATGTGTGCGGAGTATGGGCATGCACATGACGCCACGAAGCTGCTGCTCATCCAAGATGCTTGGTGCCCTCAAGCAAGCGAGACGTTCAAGGCATGGGTCTGAGAGTAGTACCCATGGGTGTAGATCGTGTACATCCCTGCAGGTTGCACCAGTAAGCTTCAGCTTGCTGACGTCGGCTTACAAAAGTCGTTCAATGCTCACATCAGCCAAGGGTATGCCTCATGGGTGGGATAGCGCATACAGGAGGGTGGGAATGTTAACCTAGGCATGCGTTTCATCAAGGATTCTGTAGTGGGATAGATGCTTGTCGCATGGGGACACATCCAAAAGTCTGATGGCATGGTCCGCAACGCATGCCGCGAGGCAGGTTGGGTTCGTGTCTTTGATAGTGACTTCTACAAGACATCAGCTAGTGACTTCGTCAGCTTTTTTGCTGAGCCTGATGTAGATGGGTTCGAAGCAGAGGATGTGGCAGCTTAGACATGCTATGCTTTCGCTAGAAGTTTTTGTGTGTCTTTGCTGATGTCTTGTCATGTTCTTCGCACTTGTGCAAGTTTGTCCTTTACTTCCATCGTGCAATCGAGCCCCCTTCCCCATGTCACGAATGTATCGATCACCCCGGAATCCCACGAAACTTGTTGAATGCCGCGGATGCGAACCCTAGAGGACAAAAGGAAAAAAATTTATTGTCACGAAAAAAGTAGTATTAGTATTATTTTTGCATTTTCGAAATAAACAAATGAATATTTAACCCGTAAAAAAACAATTAATAACAAAATTTCGAAACACTACGGTATTTTGTTTCAATGTTGATGATGAATCCATATGTGGTCGATCAGACCACCAAGATGTAGGTGCTAACACATTAATACCTGAAAGCTATCGACTTATAGATCGTCTCCACAATCATAAGCTTTGAACGCAAAAACTAGACAACGACGTGGTCCCACTTATGTCATTTTGGTTTATAGAAATTTATGAGATTTTCATAATTGTTTGGAGCACCAGTAGTAAAAAATGAGTGTTGCTATTTTTCTCTAAAATAAATTTTCAACAATTTCTGGATGAACTCATGTCACCGACTTCAGTTCACATACTTTTGTCTACCATCATCCATGACATGTTCACTCATTGGGTGATGATAGAATGAAGATGTCGCCTTCAAATTTGTTCACTTTCGATATTTGTTCGAGCTCATCATTGGCCAAAGGTGAGTCTTGCGATCTTCGACATCCACACTGAAACATCTTGAATTACTGAGGACCCATAAATAAGTCTTCTCCCCTCTCGGGTGCATTGACAATCATCCTTGTTTTTTAATAGGGTTGTTAGTACAGTCATGTACCTTTTGTATCATTGGTACGAGTCCCATGCCATAATGTTTATGGATCAGTTACCGAGTGATATGATGTCAATGGTTTCGCCATTGATTGTTAATTTAAGGGTGTCATACTTGACACATTCAATTACGGTGTGATGATTGCATCGACCACGACTAATGATGTACATATCCTCTAGAAGGTAATCATGCATCCAGTACACATTATGTACAGGCAGCGGAATGTCAATCCTTGAGGATTGAAGGAGTTATTGTTAATCACCCTAAATTCATACACTCAACAATTGGTGTATTAATAAGTATATTATTGTGTACACATATTTTTCAAAAATCTTTGACATCAATTCATGTCACTTGAGCCTAGACATACATTACTTATATAAGGTATTAGTTATCATGGATTATATGTACTATGTAGTAGTTTTTGTTTGAACTCCATGTTCAGTAATATGTTTATTTCCCAATACACTTATCAATACACAGTTTTAGAGGTGAGGTGATTGGTCATATATGGATTAAAGTCGACGTGGTCACCAACCATGTCTGTTTAACATCACATGACAATGGCATGACGCGGGCTGTCACAAAAGTCCGATTTCCTTCGAACATTATAGTGCAATGGGACGTGCAAGTGTTGTAGCGCACGTCTTGCGCTCACCAAACCACTTATTTGGTGAAATGGCATCGCCATTTTTATCCCAAACATTAGCTAATATTGTCAGTTTGTTCAAATATAAAAATAACATCGTGTTCATTGATCTGTCTATCTTTTCCATAATAGGATGGCATGATCGACACACCAACAGATAGTGTATGATTTTTTTTTGCATGTCGTGCATATTTTTCTTGCATGCCGTTGAAGTAGGGCAACATGAATTGCAAACCATGATCCATTGAAAAGTAGGTTGTTTTCCGCACCTCTTGTGGTCATGCATGTCGTGCATGTTTTTGCATTACTGCTCAACCAACTAGGCTTTTGTAACACGTTCTATATTTGGATACAGAGGAGTTCCTCCACCTTTAGCATGACCTAAATTTGAGGAGATCGTCCTCATCACACATGCAATTTATCTTCTGAAATTTGGTTTTTTCTTCTTTCAAAAGTAGTTTTCCATACTACCATCGGCACAACAAAGTTTTTAACTTCTTTTGGTTGTCACTATCGGTGAAAATCGACATCACTATGTTTTTTATATTTTTCAAGCATAAATCTGACCTTCACAGCCGTCTGTGATTGTTTTTTGGATATGCCTGTTGTTCTCTAGTTGATGATGTTGACAATATGACCATCCTCACAATCATTAAGATAACTCACAAATGTCAGACAACATGTTTTTGGTGCTTCATGTAATGCGCTTGACGCACTTTGGCGTAGAACCACTTTGTGCATAGATCGTATCCTTTTGTTTGGTGGTCTACCATTAGCTAGCATGTAGAAAAGTTGCCTAGTTTTTGCTAGTTGATAGAACAAGGTGCGATCGGTACCCATTTTATCGGTGCAATCGACATCTTATAATCGGATCGAGTCCGGGCTAGAGCCAAACTAGACTCTAGACCTAGATTATCGTTTGGACATCGACTTGTCGAGACATCGGTCTCGAGCTCTTGAAACCTGAGAACTATAATGAAATGCCATTTTTAATCCTAAAGATGGCTCATACGCTACACCCGTCTTGTACGCCAATCCTTACATCCAGGTAGTAGAAAATTTCTCAAAATGTTTATGGTTATTTCCAAATTGGCACCATGCGTCTAAAGGTGCCCTCACACCACCTCATAGCAACTGTGCCATGCATTTTCACGTGTCCACCACGTCCGTATTCTCCACGTGGTGGACAATGTAGGTATTGCTATGGAAGTGCTCTCACAATCGAAGGTGCAACAAGTGCACGAAGCTGCGACCTTCAAACTTCGATGTCTGCATGAGGGACGCAAGTTTTTCCTTGACTTTTGCTAGTCTGGCATGCACGAAAGTCCTTTTTGCGACGTCTTTGCATGAGCGACGACTGGAGCGTAGATTAGTGACCCAATAGTTGGTATCGAGTTGCTACAACTCTGAGGCCATAGCAATTCCTTGCAACTCTGGCTCGCCTCGCCAGAATTTTGCAGGCTCCTTTGCAGTCAGCGATGACTTGAGCTCGAGTTGAGCTCGTGTTGCCCCCCTGACTTTGCAAGCTAGGTTGAATTGGTGCAGTGTGAGGGCGGCCTAATTTAGAGCTGCGTTTTCCCTCCCCAGTTTGAGACCTCTGTTTGAGGCTGTCTTAATGTACGTCCGGTCGAGGCATTGCCGCACGTTTGCCATTCACAAAGTGTGGTAAGGAAACACACGAACCTCGGATGGGCTGACGCAGCTGCCCTCCCGGTTTGTCCTCCACACTTTTCTCGCCGTTCCTTTTGACACCATGAGCTGGCAGGACATTGCCGGAATTCACGCGGACCGACTGTCGCAATTGCACCACACGCACGCTTTCCCAACATTCCCACTGCGCTTGGCATGGCTTGGGAGAAAGCGTTTCACCCCTGATCGCCGCTCCGCACGGAATGCCCCTCCCTCGCCGTGGGTCAGTCGCTGCTGGGCCAACAAAGCGCCGGAGTGGCATTGCCCGTATTGACAGCCAGGGGATGCCATCCGCCACCGCAACCCCTCTCATGCCCAGCGCGCTCTTTGCCCAATAAAAGATATATCCGACACCGCAACTCACGGTGCAGCAAGCCTCTCTTTGCCTGTCTCGCGCGGGGTCCTCGAGGCGCTACCCTGCGAAGCCCCTCCGCCCTCGCTCTCCTCGGCGTTTCCTCATCCCTCTCCGTCTATCCCTCCACGGATCTACCGCTGGTTGAGGGGAAGACGCCTCCTGCCCGCAGCTCCGTCTACCACGGGCCCCTCCCCCTTCGGCCTCAGCCGCCTCCGCGCCTTCCCTGACCACCCCCACAACCCCGCAGATCCTTCGGCCGCCACCCTCGGTGCCACTACCAGCTGTCCTCCCACCACCCGCCGCCATCCGCGATCCCCTCTCCGCCACTGCGTCCCATTTTCCTGTGAGCACCGCTCCTGCACCGCCCCGCATTCGCTCAGCCAGGCGCCACATACGGTCGCGCACTCGCGGCCGGTACCGCAAGCGTGAAACCCGCGCAAAGCGCGTGGGAAGCAAGCAAGAACACAAACAAGCCAGCAAACAAGCAAGCAAGCCAGGGCGTGGGACACGGACGCGCTTAGGGAGAAAGCACGCAGAGCCAGAGCGCTCGGCTGTTTGTTTGCGCGACCAACGCCAGTCCGAGCTCCAATCATTCAACTCTCTCATACCGACTCGCCCTCGTCTTGCGAGCACGCGAACGACGAGCGAGCGAGCGAGACAGGAGTGGGCAAATCAGGCAGCCCAGCTAGCCTACTCGGCGAGCTCCACGCCCGGCATCCCCTCCCAGCCGCGCTGTGCACCGTACACTGTGAACAGCACACTTCCATAACCACCAGTACTGCG
>SZWC01001016.1:79991-108438 GCA_023375785.1 Penium margaritaceum
GGGGGGGGGGGGGGGGGGGGGGGGGGGGGGGGGTCTGCCCCTCCCTCCGTCCGTCGGCCGACGGCGCCGACGGGCCCCTCCGAGGGGCCCCTCGGAGGGGCTCAACGGGGCCCTCCGAAGGTCCCCTCGAAAGGAGGGGAGGGGGGCGAAAGGGGCCGACGCCCCCCCCCCCTCGGAGAGGCCTCCTGATGGGGGTCGAGGGGGCCACTCCGAGGGGGCGGGGGCCCTCACAGGAGGGATGCGAGGCCCTCCTATAGCAGCAGCTACAGCGGCGGGTGCAACTGCTACGGTTGCTGCTACTGCTGCTTCCGCTATTGTTGCTGCTGCTACTGTGCATAGCAGCTACTTCTGCTGCTGCTTGATGGTGCCGCTGCTGCTTCTGATGTTGCTGATTCTGTTGCAAAACTGCACAGTAGTTGCTGTTGTTGCTTGCTGCTGCCGCGGCTGCCGCTTGCTGCTGCCGCCGCTACTGCTTGCTGCTGCACGCTGCTACTGCTGCTGCCACCGTTGCTACAGTGGTTGTTGCTCCTGTTGCTGCTATGTACTGCTGCTAGTGATGCCGCTGCTACACCGGCTGATGCGTTGCTGCAGCTGCTTTTGCTGCTGCTGCTACGCCGCAAAGCGGTTGCTGCTACTGCTGACGCTACCGCCTGTGCAGCTGCTGCGAATGCTAGTGCTGGACGCAACCGCTAATGTTGCTTTGCGTGGCTCACCGCCCCTCTGGCGTTCACGTGCAGTTGTTTCGTGCTCCCTCACGCTGCTGCCGGCGTGGCGCCACGTGGCGCGTTCTCTTTGCGTTCCGCCCACTTTTGCTGCTAAGTCTGGAACGCTGAATATAGAAGAACGAGGAGAGTTTACAAATGAGCCCCTTGCGGGCTTATATAGGGACGTCGGCAGCTAGCCGCACCGGGTCCCGTCACCCCTGCTGAACCCAAATGAGTCAATAGGGAGAACACACTGCATACACCATGACAGCAACAAAGGTGGTCTCCTCGAAGCACCAAAACAGCTCTCCGAGTGCCCGGGACTCGACCACCGAGGAAATATGAGCAGTGCCAAAAAATCTCGGAATCAACGTCCAGACATCACAGACGGCTTTCCGAACATCGGAAGCCCCACAATAGTCATCGGGTCTCCTCGTCGCACCGGTACAGTCCACCGGGTGCACGGGTCTCAACCCACCAAAAAAACTCTCCCACCTCCTGACAAGCCCACATGGCTGCCGGAACGCATCGACCGCGTCTCCTCGACATTGTCGTAGGTACTGGAGAAGTCTCGGTGCAGTCCGGAGGCCCGTCGTGTCGTCACGCCCTCCTCATGTACCCCGAATGTGGGTATATCGGTAAACCAGCGATGTCAGTTGTGACGGGTGGAAGCCACACAAACCAACACCACGCTCGTTGCTTAAGCTGCCCCCTCAGTCTGCTGCACTAGAGCCTAAGTCTGAGAGCTCCGGTGTTCCTTACTTAGAACTGCACGCGCCAGAGTTAGCGCGAGACAACAGCTGATTAGCGTGAGACAACAGTAGGAGACCCCTCCAAATTCTAGCCCCCCTCCCCCCCAGCTATCTAGAGCTTGTTACTCAGTTTCTAAGCCAATCAGAAAATAGACCTATTTTCTGACAGGCAGGGTTTTCTCAGTGAGCCCTGCCAGACGATCGACAGCCCAAAACCCGGGCGTCGTCCGTTCTGCCTGAAAACTGGACCATACCATAGTACGCACGCTATGAACACATTCGTGTGGTCAAAATCTGCTAGAAAAATAGCAGTGAGGAGTTAGGGCAGCCTAAACGCAGGCAGTCTATGCTAATCCCCGTTACCAATAGTACCAGAAAATCATAAAACTTGGATCCTAGGCATGACGTAGTGGTGCGAACGCAACAGTGCAGTCAAACACAGCGTTGGACATGTGCAAATAGCGTATGCAACGACAGTGCCTGCGGATGGCACGAATGCCAAGGAGGTCTGTCGATGGAGCTGAGCACGTTGGAGGGAGGAGGCTCCAACAAGCTATGTGTAGGCCTCAACATGCGTCGGCTCCACCGGACGACACTCCATCAGCGTCACGTCTCCGCGTCAGTCATCTGCACGCCGATGTACACAAGGTGGGAGGACACAACAGAGTACAAGTGAGATGTGTGAAAAAACCAACACTCCCCCATGACTCACAGGCGCAGTGCATAGAGACGGGCAGAGAGCACAGAGACCAAGCGGGCAGAGAGAAAGAGAGAGAACCTTACGGACGCACACCGACTGCACTCACATCCTTCTTGAATGAATCATGCTTAAGTGCCTTGGTCAAGTAAGCCAACTGACGTGCTGTCTCAACCCACACAATACTGATGCTGCCGTTATGCAACAACAAATGCACATAGTGATTCTCGACAATGCTGTGCTTTGTGCGAGTGTGATGTGCGCCATTGTTGTATGTAATGACCATGGCACTTTGATTGTCACAGTGCAATGTGATGGACCGGAGTGACTGGCGTAACTCGGAAAGCAAGCGGTGTAACCACACACTCATACAAGCGCCAGAACTAAGGGCCACATATTCAGCCTGAGCAATGTTGCATGCAATGCAGCCTTGCTTGCCGTTGCGCCAGGACACAACCGTCCCGCAAACAAGAAAGATCCAGTCAATACGACTCTTATCATCTGGACAATCGGCCCAGTCACTGTCGGTGTATCCCGTTTCCATAACGGACGGCTGTCGCTGAAACATGAGGCCTCGCCGTGGGGTAGAAACACATAGCATAATACTCGGATCGTGGCCTTGAAGTGGAGGTGACGCAACTCCTGAGAGAACTGTGCCAGGAGGTTGACAGTGAACGCAATGTTTGGACGCGTTGTCGTCGCCAGGAACATTGGTGACCCGATGACGCGTAAATACGTGGTCACGCCTACTGGCTCCCCCAACACGGCTGGATCAAAGCTCTTGAGCATCGTCTGTCCATCGGGCGACATGAGTGAGGATGCTCTCGACACGAGGGGAAGGTCCTGAGCAAAGCGCCCGGACAAGGTCTGGATGTACGCGGTCTGATGGACATGCAGGATGCGTGTAGAGTGATCATGCTCAAGCTCCATGCCCAGAAGGACTCGTGCTGACTCAAGGTCCTTCATCTGGTAGGCAGCATGTAGTAGGTCCGTGACCCGCTGGATAGCAGCTACATCCGGCGATGCAATGAGCTGGTCTTCGACATAGACCAAGACAGAGACGAGGATCTGACCTTGCATATTGATAAACAACACAGGGTCGGCAGAGCTACGAAGGAGGCTGTCGATGAGAAGCATGCGACTGATCTCCTGGTTCCAACAACGTGGTGACTGCTTCGGGCCATAGAGTGCCTTCCACAGCTTCCAGACCTTGCCAGAGCCATCGTCGAAGCCTGGAGGATGCACCATGTAGAACTCCCCGCCCTCCAGTGAGCCATGTAGAAAGGTGTTGCTCACATTCATCTGATGTTGTTCCCACCCCATGCTGGGCAACCAGGCTGAACAACGCTCGGCAAGTGGAGAACCGACCGACTGTGGCAAAGATCTAGTCATATTCAATCCCAAGGATCTGAGCAAACCCCTTGGATGTAAGACAGGCCTTGTACTTGTCCAAGGACCCGTCTGGCTTCTATTTTTGCCAGAGAACCCACTTGGCGCCGATGGCCTTACGGCCGGGGGGGTGGTCAACGAGCTCATAGACGTGATGTTGCCGAATGGTGGCAAACTCGTCAGCGTATGCAGTCTCCCAGTGAGCGGCCTCGGGAGACGCCCGAGTCTCACATAGGGTGGCTGGGTCCTCTGGTCGCTCCGTGGGGCAGACAGTAAGGGTGTTGTGGTATATGCGTGAGCGTGGCCATGACGACATACTGATGCTCCTGATGGAGCAAGGCATAGTCCAAAGCTAATCCTGGATGTAGGTCAGTGATGAATGAAAGTGTTGTAAAGCCAAGTGCCTTGGTGCCGGGGTCCCCACTCACGACTGTGGAAGTTGGTGTGATTGGAGGCAAGGAGCCTCGTGGGGTGACGGGGGGTCATGGCGCCATATGATGTGAGGAGGTGGCCTGAGTGCTCACTATCGGCCTGGGTCGAAGGCTCCCGCCTGGACCACATGTGTAACGCGCCGACACGGACGCGGCAGCCGGCCCTAAGGGACTGGCAGACACGGACGGGGCAGCCGGCCCTCAGGGGCTGGTAGGCACGAATGGGGTAGCCGGCCCTGAGGGACTGACGGACACAGACGGGGCAGCCGACCCTTAGGAACTGACGGACACGGACGGGGCAACTGGCCCTGAGGGTCTGGGAGACACGGACGGTGCAGCCGGCCCTGAGGGGTTGGCGGACACGTGTGGGGCAGCTGAACCTGAGTGGCTGGTGGGCACGGACGGGACAGTCGGCCCTGAGGGGCTGACGGATGCAGACGGGGCAGCCGACCCTGAGGGGCTGACGGACACAGGCGAGGCAGTCGGCCTTGAGGGGCTGGCGGATGCAGACGGGGCAGCCGGTCCTGAGGAACTCATGGACACAGGCGAGGTAGCAGGCCTTGAGGAGCTGACAGACACGGACAGGAAAGCCGGCCTTGAGGGACTGGCAGAAATGGACGGGGCAGTCGGCCCTGAAGGACTGGTAGACACGGACGAGGTTGCCGGCCTTGAGGAGCTGGTGGACACGAACGGGGCATCTGGTGTAGAAGAACCCGCGAGTGCAGATGATGAGACGCCCGGACACGGCTGGACGGAGGACGGACCTACCACTCCCCCACGCGACGGGAGGAACATCGACGCGCCGGAGCAAACCAGGTTGCGGGGAAACAGGTCCTAAAAGAAGAGGGCGTCTCGGGACTCGATGATGTAGTGCCGGATGGGATCCCAGAAACGCCATGCCTTTGACTGACGCGAGATGCCACGGAAGGTGCAGGGACAGCCGCAACGATCGAGCTTGCCACCCTGGTGTGGGAATGGCAACCACACGACAACAACACATCCCCAGATGTGGACCGGACGGAGGTGTGCTCGCTCTCCGCACCAGTTCTGGTATGGTGTGGACTAACGGGGTCCGTGGGGAATCCGGTTCTAGACCCACGTCATGTAGGTCATGGCTTCAAAGTAGAAGCCGTCAGAGAGGCCGGACTTGACCTGCATGGTGCGGACGGCGTCAGCCATGGTGCGGTTCCACCGCTCAGAGATGCCGTTCTGGGCTGGCGTGTAAGGCGCCGACGTCTCATGATGGACGCCACGCACCCCCAGGATCGGAACGGAAGCGACGAAGAGGGTGACCACACTCGCGCTTTGCATGGACAAGCCAGTCCCAAATGGTGGGAGCAACGTCGCCCTTGTGTCGAAGGCAAAAGACCCAAAGATAGCAAGAGTAGTCGTCCGTAAGTGTCAGGACATAATGACCACGCACTCCAACTGACTCTGTCCAGAAGGTACCCATGACATCGGAGTGAACCAAGGCAAGTGGGCCGGTCGCACGAGAGGTAGTCAGGGATTAGGCAGAATGGTGCATCTTCTCCTTAGCACAATCGATGCACTCGGTGGGACACGGCAGAGGAAAGGAGGTTGGATCAAGTCCTGTGGCTCGTAACGTGCGAAGCATGCTTTCAACGACGGTAGAGTGGACGTGATAGAGGCGGCGATGCAGGAGACGTGTATGCTACAGAGACAGTGTGCTAGTAACAAACACGTGGCTAGTGTCAGCCGATGAGGAGGGGACACAGGTGGAAGCGGACAGGCGCGATACGTGCCACAAGTTGCCACGTGCGGTGGCATGCAAAATGACACGACCTGACGAACGCAACAACACAGTGCCCATACCACACGAGTACAGAACGTTTATGCTCATGTGATCAAGGGCAGTGACAAACAAGAGGCTAAGCTCAAAGCCGGGGATAAAGAGTACATCAGTCACAAAGACATCACCAGCAGGGCCGCAAAAACAAACGACACCGGTACCACGAACTGGTAAAACCTGACCACGATGACATTAGTGACGGGACTGAGGACACTGAAGGCCTCGCGCGAGGTCATCATGTGATGCGTGACCCCAGAGTCGATGACCCAGGTCTCTGACGGATCCTGGACACGTGTGGCCAGGTCATTGACAGTCACATGGCAGTGGATGAGCGACGCGGACGTGGTGGATGGAGGTGCGAACCGGGACTGCCAGTCATCCAGCTAGGCGACATCATCACAAAGAGGAGCAGGTGGGAAGAGCATGACAAAGGATGGGGTGGAAAAAGGCACAGGGCATGGTCGTAACACAGACTCAGTCATGGAAGGTAGGGTGGAACGAGCGATGACGCAAATCGCACTTCCCTGGGGAGGAGGGCGAGGAAGGCCAAGCTAGAGTGTGATGAACTACTCCAACTGACGTTCACGGGTGGAGGGTCCAACGGAGTAGACCGACTGCGGTATAACAACATCAGAGTCCAGAAAGGAGGAGGAAGATGCTACTAGAGGCACCGGTGACGGAGGAGCGGGCATGGACGACTGCAGAAGATACTACCGTGGAGCCATCGCGATCGGCATAGATGCAGTAGGAGCAACTATAGTCACTGTGGTGGTGGCAAGGCGACACTCACGCTGGCGATGCATGGTGGCGATGGAGCAAGCCTTGTCAGTTGGGAGCGAACACGTCTACCACCCATGTCCTGACTGTCCATAGTTGTGGCAAACGAGGCTGCTGCTACCGGATCCGCTAGATTGCTGTTGTGGGCCCTTGCCCTTCTTGTCCCTGTGCGTCTTCTTGTTGGATGAGGAGGCGCCAGAAGACGCTGCTGCTACTGGGGCGGCAACAACCATTGAGGTGACAGCAAGAGAGGCCAGGGACTCCATGCGATGGATGTGTGACTCCTGACGAGCCTCCTCGATGTGGAGGAAGCGCTCGTATGCCCAGGGCATGAGGGTACCCTGAGCAGCCATCGCGGCAAGGACCTCTTGGGAGTAGTGGACGAAGATGTTGGAGAAGGCGTCGATGGCTCCGCGCATGATGGTCAGTAGCGCGAAAAGAGGGGGTGGCGTAGCGTCTCCGAGGCGATGCAAGATATCCTCTATGTGCTGCCAATAGGAGGTGACTGTCTTCGTCTCTCCCATGCGGAGGGAGTTGAACTCACCGAGCAGGCGGCTGGTCTCCGCGTCACTGGACAGACGAAGGGGGCGCGTAAGGACGTGCCATGCTGCTGCGGGGTCAGGGAATGCTCTAGTGGTGAGGTTGCCGAGAAAGGGCTCGAGGGCGAGATGTGTAGCTGGAGGGGCAACAGGGACGAGGGCAAGCGCGGCGTGAACGGGATCATATACCTGGTCGGCCTGGGTGGAGTTGAAGGGTAGGAAGTAGTAGGGCCACAAGTCCTTACCCTGTGTCCAAATCCGGAAACTCAGCTCCCAGTTCCGGAAGTGCTTGCCGGCTTGAAGCGGCGACTGTCGGGTTTCAAAGTCCTTTGGCCTACGGCCGGCACCAAGAGTGGGGCCTAGGACTGACATCACTGTCTGCTGTTGGTGTTGGGTGTGTTGCTACACCAGGTACGACGTGGCATATGAGACGGCACGGCTCGCGTAACTGGGTGGAACAAAGGGTGATTGTTGACGCTTCTGTTGCTCCTATGGTAATGGCGGTGGCTGCTGATGCTGCTCTTGCGGCTGCCGCTATAAAAATTGTATTAGTGGCTGCACTGTTGCTAGTTGTTGTGTCAACACTTTGAGCTAGTGGCACAAAGCAGTGAGCGGATTTGTCGAGCCAGCATGACCGACGACATAGCTTACGGGGTATTAGTGCTGCTACGACTACTACTACTGCTGCGGCGGATGTTGCGGCAACTACTGCTACAGCTGCTATAATGGAGGTTGCTTTAGCTGTTGTTGCTGTGGCTGTTGTTGCTGGTGCTGCGGCTGCTGCTGCTATTGTTGTTGTTGAAGCTGATGCTACTTTTGTTGTTGTTGCTACTGTTGTTGCTATGGTGACGGTTGTTGTAGTAGCTGTTGCTGTTTCTATTGTTACAACGGTGGCAGCAGCTGCTGCTGCTGCTGCTGTAGCCACTACAATTGTTGCAGGAAGGGGGGCCCTCCAATAGAGGAGGACCTCTCTTCATTTTCTGCCATGGTTTCCTTTGTGTTCCCTCCTTTTTTTGTGGTGCTGATGTCAGTAGTGACATCAGCAACGACGTCAACCTAGGATGGCTGATGATAGTAGCTACTACTGTGTTATCTGTAAGGATGATGCTATATGTTTCCAGTGTTGTTTCTGACATCAGCAGTGACGTGAGCAATGACATCAGCCGAGTATGGCTAACATCAGTAATGACTGCTATTACTATAGCCAGTACTACATCACCTACAGAGTTGTTGCTGTTGCGGTTGTTGCTCCTATTGCTATTGCTACTTCTGTTGTTGCTATTGTAGCAAATATTGCTAATACTGTTGCTGCTGTAACTGCTGCTACTATTGTTTTTGTGTCGGTTACTGTTGCTGTTGCTGTTGCTGCTATTATTGTTGTTATTGTTTCTACTACTACTACTACTGTTGTTGCAATTGTAAGGTGGCATCTCCTGTCGTTGCTGCTACTACAACGGCTGCTGCTCCTGCTACTGCTGCTACTGCTGCTACTACTGCTGTTACTACAGCTTCTGCTGCTGCTGTCACTGCTGCTGTTGCTGTTGTTGTAGCTAATGCTGCTGCTACGTGCTATTGATGCTTCTACGACCGCTGCAGCCGCTATAGCAGCTTTGGTGGTTGCTACTACTATAACAGGGCCACCTGCTAGGTGGCGGGTTTTGTGTTGTTTTTTCTCTTATTCGTCCATGCTCGCTGCGAGCTACGAGCAACGAGCTCAGTACTCGTTGCTCCCTATGAGCTGCGGGCAGCGAGCTCACTACTCGCTATTCGCTACTCCCTACGAGCAGCGAGCTGCGAGCAGTAGCTACTGCTTCTGCTGTCGACAGTTACTACAGTTACTACTGCTGGCTGCTGTTGGTTGTTGCTGGCTTCTGCTCGCTGCTGCTGCTACTGCCAGCTACTGCTGCTACTCGCTGCTAGAGCACGCTACTATTGCTGTCGGGTGCTACCGCTGCCCGCTGCTTCTATTGCTGGTGCTTCCAGATGCTGCTGCTGCTCGCAGCTATTGCACGCTGCTACTACTGCCACTTGCTACCGCTGCCCGTTGCTACTACTACTACCGGCTATTGCTATTGCTCGCTATTGCTACACACTGTTATTGCTGCCCGTTGTTGTTGCTGCTTACTGCTACTAGCTACTATTACAACGAGCTACTATTGTTGTTGCTTGCCGTAGTAGCAATTGCTTGCTGCTGGTGCTGCTGCTAGCTGAACGCTACATGTGCTTGTTGCCTGCTGCTGCTACTGCTGTTGCGCTGGCAGTAGCATAGTCACTTCCTGGTATCGTCGCCGCGTGCATCGACGCTGCTCTAGCATTGGTCCTGCATGCCGGCCGTGCGTCCACCAACGCTACCACCGTCATGGGGTCAGTGTTGCCAAAAAACATTTGGCAGCATTTCCCCTGCATCAGTAGCAATTTGACGATGCCACCTGGCAAGTCAACGCTGCCGGAAAAAAATCTGGCAGTATTTCCCCTGCACAGTCGCGTTCTGGGGACCACCGGCATTGAGTGAACACGTTAGCCGGTTTTTTGCTGCTTATGATGCGCTCTGGCTCTGATACCAAGCTACAAACCTCTTATAGCAGCAGGTTGGGGCAGCAGCATTGTTGATGCAGCATGCGGGAACCCACGCTCGTTGCTTAAGCTGCGCCCTCGGTCTGCTGCACCAGAGCCCAAGTCTGAGAGCTCTGGTGTTTGTTACTCATGATTGCGTGCGTCAGAGTTAGCGCCAGACAACAGCTCAAAAGTGGAAATGAGTGATTAAGAACCGACAATGAGCAACAATGAAATACCACTCCAAATTCTAGATCCCCCCAGCTCTGTAGAGCTTGTTACTCAGTTTCTAAGCCAATCAGAAAATAGACCTGTTTTCTGGCAGGCAGGGATCTCTCGGTGAGGAGATATGGCTGCCTAAACCCGGGTAGCATATGCGCTAATCCCCCGTACCAACAGTGCAAGAAAATCATGAAACTTGGATCCTAGGCATGACGTGGCCCTGCGAACGCAACAGTGTAGTCAAACATGGTGCTAGACATGTGCAGCCATCATATGGAGCGGCAGTGCCTGCCGGCGGCACAACTGCCGAGGAGGTCTACCGATGGAGCTGAGCACATTGGAGGGAGGAGGCTCCAACAAGGTGCGTGTAGGCCTCAGCGTGCATCGGCTCCACCGGACGACAATCCAGTAGCATCACGTCTCGTCGTCAGTCATCTGCACGCTGATGTACACAAGCCGGGAGGACACAATGGATTACAAGTGGGAGATGTGTGAAAAAAACAACAGAGACAAACCGCGCCACAGATATAGTCGTCATAGGGCATTTTTGTAAAAATTCAACCTAAAACCCTATCGGTCCTTGTGGCATATCCAAGTGGGAATAGGACCCTACGATCAACTAGAGGGGAGGAGTGACGTGATGGATCGTCCATCGCGGCACTCCTCTTGCCTTCAATCCGGCCTATGGACCAAATCCAGGCTAGAGTCCAACTAGACTGTAGACCGATTTTTTTTTGTGGACCTCAACTCGTCAAGACATTGGTCTCGAGCCCCGGAAACCCGGGAACTATAATTGAATGACATTTTTAATCTGAAAAATGGCTCATATGCTACACCATTGTAGCGTGCAAGCACTATCGGTAACCCAAAGCTGGGCAAGTTTGACCTTCCGAGACGCTGGAACATGTCACTAGGCGTCCGGGTCTGAGCCACGTGCAAACTACACATGACAGATCTAAAAGCAGGTAAAGGTGTGATCAACCGGTAATGGGTCTCCTGAGGCACCAGTGCACTTTACCGAGTTCCCGGGTCTCGACCACGGGGATTATATACAACTGTTCAGAGATGATATGAATCAAACTATCATGGGGTCTCTATTGGCTTATGTGGCTTCCACCCGTCACAAGCAACGGAGATGGATTATGTACATACCCCACATTGATGGTACAGGGTAGAGGAGAGCGTGACAACACGACAGGCCTCTGGAGAGTCGTGAGACTTCTCTAGCACCTACGACAGTGCTGGCGAAACACGACCGATGCGTTCTGGGAGCCTGGTTGGTTTGTTGGAAGCTAGGAGACTTTTCTCGGTGGGTCGAGACACGCGCACCCAGTGGACTGTAAGGATGCGACGAGGAGACCCGGTGGTACTAGTATCGCTTTCGAGACTTGGAAAGCATGTTGTGCTGACTGGACGCTGATTTTGTCTATTTCAGACACTGTTCGTCCAGCCTTGGTGGTCGAGACCTGGGCACTCGGAGAGTTGTTCCAATGCCTCGAGGAGACCATGGTTGTTGTTTACATGGTCTGTGAAGTGTGGTCTCCGTGCTGGCCCGTTTGGGCTCAGCGCGGATGACAAGAACTGGTGGGTTAGCTGCCGTTGCCCCTTCATAAGCCTGCTAGGGGCTCAATTGTAACCTCTCCCTGTTCTTAATGTGTTTCAGACTTAGGCACACTTGACCTTCACTGTCTACCCCTCGCACCCAGAGCTCATGGGAGTTTTGCATGGGCCTCCATGCCCCATTTCGGTATCAGAGCACAGGGGAGAGTGTGAGCAGCAGACGCAACAGAAGCATAATGAGTGGAATGCAAAGAGAACACACCACGTGGAACCACACCGACAGCAGCGTGAGGAAGCGCTAAGTGACTGCATGTGAATACGACAAGGGCAGTGAGAAACACATAACAACAACAGCGGTATTGGTAGTAGCTGTAGTGGCTGCGGTGGTAGTAGCAGCAGCAGCAGCAATAGTAGAAGCAGCAGCAGTAGTAGCAGCAACAATAGTGGCAGCAGTACCAGCAGCAGCAGCAATAGCAACAATAGCAGCAGTAGTAGTAGTAGTAGTAGTAGTAGTAGTAGTAGTAGTAGTAGTAGTAGTAGTAGTAGTAGTAGTAGTAGTAGTAGCAGCAGCGGCAAATGGCGCTCCGATCAGTAGCAACGACGGTGACAGGAGCAGTAACGGCTATAGCGGCTGCAACAATAGTAGTAGCAACAGTAACAGCAACACAGTGGTAGCAATAGCAACATTAGCAGTAGACGTAGTAGTTGTAGTGGTAGCTATTGCATAGAGCAGTAGCAGTAGTGGCGGCAGCAACAACATCAAACGTAGCAGATGCACCCGTTGTCAGAGCTGCTGCTGCCGAAGGAGTCTCGTAGAAATCCTCCAAGAACCCCCTCGGAGAGGCCCCATCGAGCCTCCATAAAGGGCCCCCGTTGGAGGGGCCCTGTCGGCCGCGTCAACCCTGTCGGCCCCATCGGCCGACCAACGGAGGGGCGGGTTCAGAGCGGCGGACAGACCCCTCCTCCCCCTTCCCATCCCTCAGCCCCACCTCACCCGCTTGCACAGCGTGCAAGCGAGCCAGCTCAGCGCAAAGGGGCGACCTGAGCCCCCTCGCTCTTTCTTTTTTAATCCCCCACCAGTGTCCAACTGCCCCCTCTTCTCAGGGGGCAATCAAGATAAGGGGGAGAGGGAACATATGAGATCGAGCGGTGAACCAAAATAGAAAAACAACAATTTATTGATTGGCAAAAAAACAATGAATACAAAATAACACACCTGCCACCTGGGATCAAGTAGAGAGGCAACTTGGGGAACAACTTCTCTCCTCACAAATGGAGTAGCATCTCTACTGTAGCTGCCCACCTCTTGTCACTATAACAGCTTTCATCGTGACTGTGTCCGCCGTAGTGACACCAACTGTCGCACCTTTAGCATCACCTTCGAGGATGGCACAAGTCACAGCGAGTGCAGGTTGAGGAGTGGTAGCAGAATCAACAACGGCCAGTCAGCCGCACACGTCTCCGGACGTGTTGTGGCATTGCCGCTCGTCCGGTCAGGTCAGATCTGTTGACCTCGGCACTAGGACTCGTCACAGTGACAGTGTCCGGCAGTGTCGTAGCCTCCCTGGGCTTCTTGCTTTACCATCGGGAGCTGGTGCTCTCTGCACCTCCCATTGTCAGGAGCTCGAGATGAGTTCATCGACATGGCAACAGGCGTCTTGTGCATTTGCCTACTAAAGCTGTGGTGATGGACATCATGGCTAGCGTCAATGCTGGACGCACCCTCGAGGCTGGCATCCGCCTTGGCCTTGGTCCAAGAAGAGTACATATCCACCATAGGATGAGGATCTGCCGGAGTTGGCGGGTCCACTTACCGGATCTCTGGCGATCATGTTCGTCAAGATCGAGGACCTGAAGCGGATGATGCAATAGCTATGTAACGTTGTCTTCACTGAGTGTGCTACTTCCACGAGTCCGTCGATGGCTTTCTTGCCTTCTACTATACTTTCCTCATTTATGTCTGTTCAGGATGCTTCTCTAGCTTCGCTCTCTGATCCATCCCGAAAGGCTACCATTCTTTTGATCCTCCAGTCTGTCGCCACGTCCCCTCTGGATGATTCATCTTACGGTGGTCAGTCTTGAAGGCAGCATCGCCGTCGCTGCATGACCCATTGTGCTTGATTGAGCTCAGACAGATTATCCGCTCCCAGGGCTACTGTTGCTCAACCTTTAAAGGAGAAAAGTGTCTCTCAGGGATAGCCGGCCACATCAATATCGACAGGGTCAGCACCTTCGCTTAAGAGCAGCATCGCGGAGTCACCTCATGCAGACGCGGATGCCACGGTGTTGACACATGACGTGGAGTCAGATCCAGACATGGCCTTGATGGTGGAGACATGCGTGTCATCAAGGTCAAATTACACGCCAGGGTAGGAGCCGGATGTTCTGTAGTAGCAGATTGTATCAAGAGTGGTGCAGGTCCTGATTCCTTGGGCAGTGCCACTCGCGGCCTCGACTAGTGGCAGCCCCGTGGTGGTAGAGGAGCCCCATACGGCCCGGGATGCCTCTTGCGGACTTCCGGGGGAGTTGGTACAACAGGTTCACACCAGACCGACAGCAGTCGCAGTGCAAGAGCAGAGTGGATCGACTGGTCTTTCATATGTGGAGGCATTCTTGAGAGTAGTGTTATTGAGGAAGATCACTGGGATATGTGCTACAGTAGATATGGCAGGCTCGACCTTGTCATCGGCGCTACTCGAGGACTAGCTTCAGCATGAGGGGTCATCCATGTTCCCTAAGCTTGTGGATTCCCATAGACACGGAGGAGGAGCGTCACACATGGCGCACTCAGGTGAAAATCCTCACGCCATCATTGAGCGAGTGACAGCGACCAGTCTTCCTGACAAGACGATGCGTGAGCACCAGCTACGCTTGCTCGTTACCTTGACTGGCATTGGATCAGTTGATGAGCCGGAGTCCTGCATAGTTGTGTCCACTGTGTAGGCAGCTGATTACAGTGTAGGAGATCAGACCATGTGGATGGAGTCACCTCGTCAGCAACAACTCAGTTCTTCCCTCGCGTGTTCATCCGTTGGTGACCCTGCTGATTGCATCCATGATGAGAGTGGCAGTACGTGTACGGACGTGATTTCCACATGCTTCGTAGACTCTGACAACTCTACTTTCTCCTTCTCTCTCGGCACGTGACCACTCATCCCTCCTCGTTGACAGACACAAGCTGCAGTTCGGATATGACACCTTCAATTGCATCTGATTTCCCAGCATCTCAGCACGTTGCAAGTTTGGTTGACCCCCTGGAGGATGCAGTAGCACCGGCTCCATCTTCTTCAGCAGTAGAGACGTAGATGGAGTTGTACTCACGAGTTCTGTAGTTTGCATGTGTAGCACCTGGCGAGGCAGACATGGGCCACCTCCCCATGTCCGATGCAGCTTACGCTGATTTACATGAGCGTGCGGAGATGCTGCAGTGGGAGGGGATGGCAACGCAGTAGCGACTATCAGCGTAGGGGAGCAGCACTACTATCTGCATGAGCTTTCTACTCTCAGGATCTCACACGTCCATCCTAGGGGAGGATCCTGTACCAGCTCCAAGTATGACGTACGATGGAGACACTACCGCGGGAGTGGTGAGCATGCCTTCGTCCACGTGTGCGGGTCCGGCTGAGTGTGCCAGCCCTCCTCCCCTTGTGGCGGTGCATCCTTGTGCTTCAGGGTGCTCCATCCCGCCTTGGAGGCCAGCTCTTCCACTTCATCCACGGCTGCGTGCTGCTCGTCCACTCCCTGTCCTCTAGCATACCCTCATACACCACTGTACAACGGAGAAAGGAGAGACTGAGGGTTGGGACTCATGGCAGTCTCACGAGCATTGGCATACTCCATGAGGTGCAGAGACGGTGACTGTGGCGGTTGCCAGAGCGCCATCCTTCAAATGGCAACAGACTCGTACATGATAGGAGGAGCAATTTCTTCTTGGTGCAGTGATGGCATGTTTTCTTTCCCAGAATCGTAGAGAGAGAGGAGTTATTGATGTTAGCGCTTGCCAGAGTGAGCAGCTGTTTTGGCATCAAGTTTGCCCAGTACGACATCAGCACCTCGATTCAGTACGTCGGCATCAGATTCCTTTGCCCAAGGGGAGTATCGAGTGGAGTTCAACCCGTTGCGGTGTTGCGAGAGATGCATGATGAGGGTTCTTTGCTCTGCCTCGAGTCTGCTACCGCAGCCAGCGTGTGACTCATGTCACGCGCCTACGCATACCAGATGCATGTGATTGCATGTGGATCACAGTACTCTATTGGTCGAGACCCAGAAACTTGGTAGGTTGGACCAGTGCCACGAGGAGACCCTCTTGCTTGATGTGCATGATGTGCTTTGTGCTAGTGTGTGTGCATGTGTGAGACTCCTTGTATGGTTGAGACCCGCAAACTTGGTGGGTTGTACCAGTGTCACGAGGTGACCTTGTGGCCTTTGCTGTGCTCCACAGGACAGCGGGCTTGCCCTCTGAGCTTGGAGGAGGAGCCGGTGTATGTGTGTGTGATTGATTGGTGCTCACCGTGGTTTCCCACGAGCTATCATTCCATGTATTAACTCACTTGTTCTTGCGTTGACGGCTATGTGAGCCAGGGGGAGTGTTGGTTTATGTGGCTTCCACCAGTCACGAGCGACGGAGATGGATTACCCATGTATCCCACGTTGGTGGTATAGGGTAGAGGAGAGAGTGACGACACGATGGGCCTCTGGAGTGTCCTGAGACTTCTCCAGCACTTATGACAGTGATGGTGAAATATGTCCGATACGTTCTAGCAGCCTGTTTGGTTTGTAGAGAGCTAGGAGACATTTCTTGGTGGGTCGAGACCCGCGCACCCGGTGGACTGTACCAATGCAACAAAGAGACCCGATGGTACTAGTGTCACTTCCGAGACACGAAAAGCATGTTGTGCTAATTGGACGCTGATTTTGTGTGTTGTAGAAACTACTCGTTTAGCCTCGGTGGTCGAGACTCGGGCATTCGGAGAGTTGTTCGGATGCCTCGAGGAGACCACGATTGTCGTTTATGTGGTCTGTACAGTGTGGTCTTCCTGCTGGCCCGTTTGGGCTCAGCGGGGATGACGTGGTTCAGTGGACTAGCTGTCGGTGTCCCTCCATAAGCCTTCTAGGGACTTATTTGTAACCTCTTCTTGTTCTTAATGCGTTTCAGACAGAGCCAGATTTGGCCTTTGCCGTCTGCCCCTCACACCCAGAGCTCATGGTAGCTTTGCATGGGTCAGCATGCCCTAATGAATTCCATTTGTCTTTGGGGTCACTCGCACAGACCACCAAATGCATGGCTCTCGACCATTGAGAAAACTCCATTAGCCACGGATGGATGAACTAGGTGCTTAAAATAACCAGATGTGCCGCAGAAGAAGCTATGCAGCTACTAGAACATCATTGGATAAAAAAAGAAGCTCTCATTGCACAACACTATCTGGCAGTGAGACGGCTCAAGGATCATACACCAACAATCCCCTCAGGCTGCAATAGTGGTCAACAAGGTAGTAGCTTATGAGATCTACAAGGTCCCCCTCGCTGAGAGGATCATGGCAACATGAACCTCAAATAAAAAGTCGATTCCCCTTACTGCGAATTGAGGAGCAGTTTGACAAACAGATCTTTTCTTCGAGGATGTCGCGAAACACCACGGTTTGCCATTATGAATGATCTCTTATCGAGATATAAAATGTGTTGGTAATTTCTAGAAAAAATACACGAAAAAGTATACAAAAAGCCTCAAATTTTGATAGCATTTCACCCTCAATTTGACAGTAAAATTTAGTGCATGAGTCACATTCTGGAGTATGTACTCCGCACGTACGTGGATCCTACCACAAATGACTGGGAAGAATTCTTAACACCAAACAACTTGGTGAACGATTCTACCCAGTTCACACCATTTGTGTTGAATTGTGGCCGGCATCCAGTGGAGCCCTCTTCATTGGTGAAGAGTAGAAGTAGAGAGGGACATGCTCCTCCTTGTCAAGCCTATGCCGAGGACATAGACTCTTTCTTACAGGAGGCAGAGGTTTACCTTCAAACGGATTGACAACGACAAAAGGCATATGCCAACAAAAGTCGACGTGAGGTATTTTTTGAAATCGGTGAGAAGGTGTTGTTTAGCAGTAAGAACCTTTGGCTGAAGTTGCCAGGGATACAGAATCTTCTACCAAACTGGATTACTTATTATTTTTCATTTACCATCGTTGCATGCATCGTGCCAGTGGTATGCCGGCTGTTACTTTCGTCAAGTATGAATATAAATGACGTGTTTCATGTGAGGCTGCTAGCTTTATGCACGACACAAGGAGCCGTTTAGCCACCATAGATAGTCCTTACTGCCGATAGCCAATACAAGATCCCTCGCCTCCTCCGACACTAAGAGCATACACTCCGGTCGCGGGTTGCTAGGGAATACCTTGTTCATTGGGTCGGTTGTGGACCTGAACATAACACATGGGAGCTTGAACATAATTCCCACTGGGCGATACTTATGGATAGCAACCATGAAGGTTGGCGACACCCACCCTGGTTGTTGCACGGACGCTCCAGCTTCAAGAGGAGGAGACTGCTATCCGTGCTAGCAAACAAGACACACCTTAGGTCCAAGTATTGTGCATATGTTCATGTTCAGCTGGTGATTGAAATAATTGATTCTATTTCACAATGTTGACGACTCACTATCAGGCTCTCCTACTTGTTTTTCATGAAGGGGGACGGTTAGTAACAAGTGGAGAGGAATATGGCAGGACGGCCGGTTCAGTCCTCCCTCCTTGCCGAAACCAAGGGTGGTTGGACCCCACCCCTCGCGACAGCGAGGGCTGGCCGGCGGCCAGCACTTTGCTGACCACCGGCCAGCTGGATGCCGGCTGGCTGGACGGCCGACGCCCAGCCAGGTGACCGGCAAGAAATCGGCTGGCCACCTGCTAGCTGCCGATCGAGTTGGTTGCTCGATCTGCGGCCAGGAGGCCGTGAGGCCTTGAGGATCACGGCATGTGGCCTTGTGCCCTTGCCCTTTCTTGCCCTCCTTGCTCGCAAGAACAAGCGAGGACAAGGGGTAGAGCAAGAGTGAGAGCGAGCCGCACTGGAGATAAGTTGGCACAAAATTGCGGATCATACCTTGCACACGATGATTTCGTGCTAACGCGTAAAAAACAAAAGGTCGGACTGGTCAAATGCCCCCAGTCTACACCACGTTTAAGAGGAATGGTACAGATTTCTTCTCTAAATGAGTCATGTTCCAGGTTTGAAAACTTAATGAATAGATGCCACGACTACCGTTAAGGGTGCACATCAGTTCAGAATTGTGATCATGAGAATAGAACCAGAATTGCAATTCTGATCCTGGGTCAGAACCGGAATTACGGTTCCAGTTCCGGAACCGCGATTACTCGTGGAATTGCGACTCTAGACCCGCTTCCATTGAAGCACTTGAGTTTTGTAGAAAATTACTAGTGGTATGGTTCAGCTCCCCTGGTGATTCTGACGGGCGATTTTTTACCAGTCTCCTTGGTGTTCCTTGCTATTGGCTGGCCTGACAAGGCGTCGCTGTGCAAACCCATGGTATCCTCATGTGGCGTCCTTGGATGCCACGTCAGCCATTGCCTGCTTCCAGCCCTCCTCACTCTCTGCATCATTGTGGCTGAAGTGTTGTGCATGATGGTTCAAATAAACGAACAGCTTAATTTGGGTGCTTTAAATGTAGTGCATCTGGCGTTGCCGTTGCATGTCACTAGCTCTGACATTGGAGCCACAGGCTCGGAATCAAGCCGAAGCTACAGCTAAGGGCAAGTTTGTAGGAGAAATTGCCTAGTTATATATTCAAACAAGATTAGTCTGGTACGTTTTGCATTTAGAGCTCGACTTCCCTCCAGTCCACACCCCACCTGTCCCAGGTCAAGTAATTGCAATTCCGTGACGGTTCTAAAACTTTGGAGTCTGAATTGCAATTCCAGATTTAGAACTGGAATTACGGTTCTAGAATTGCAATCCTCAAAACACGCGTGGACCCTTATAAACCATAAACCCGGTCAAGGACTTTATGTGTAACCTCACCCTGGTTAGTGGTCGAGATGGTTGAATTGTTTGTAACTTTGTCACTTTGTACGTCGTAATTTTTTTGTGACTTTGTAAAGCTTTATAACTTTTGTGTACTTTGTAACTATGTAAACTTTGTTCCTTTCAAAATCCAACCTTTTTGACATAATATCTATTTTATGAAGAAAGGTGAAGAAACGGGATGTATCAATCGACTGCTATCTCAACATATGTGGTCTTTCCATTAGAGAAAAGAAATCATTGGAAGGTATTTATATTTTGTTTGTTGAGATTATAAGTGCTATGCAATCAGGTATAAAAACCAACTATAGATCCATCGGCTTTGTGAACCACTCGAACTAGAATCCAGAGCTCCGAATGACGTAACCATCTGGAGGACTTGTCCAAGAAGTGACCATAAACTCATCCTCAGGTGATATTTCTTGTACCGGCATAGTTCACAGATAGAATAGATTAGCAACTCAATCTACGTCAGAATTGTTTAGCCAACGTGTGCCTCATTATGTTTCTTGAGATTGCATGTATTCACTCGACATGTCCAACACTTTTCATCACATTATACTTTGTGTTAAATGTAAAGTATCCAATTGTCCCAAACTTTTGAATACTCGTTTGCTCAGTAACTCATCCTTGTAAAGCATCTTCATTCTGCTCGACAAACTTGTAAGAGGCTGCTTCAAGGAACCATGCCAAAAATTCAGGGTTAGAGGAGGGGGTTTTATTGTTGTTATGTGTGCTATTTCCGTTTATACATACAATTGATTGTGACGACTTAGCCATATCCATGCACATGTTGATCCCTAATGCAGACCTTGTTGTTGCTAAAGCACCATCCAGTGGTGTGGGGCACTCTCCATTTTTTTTGTAACTTGTAGGGTTTTCTCGGTGGATTGACCTTGGGCCCGGTTGACATGTTTTTGTATTTTGTGTCCACCTATTGATGCTAGATCCATGGATATGTACAATTGTTGTGTCCGGCTTGAGACTCCACATTTGTAGGTTCATACTGTTGATGTGTGAGTCCTAGAAACACAGTGACCTCTTTCCTTTGAAAACACTCACCCTCTACTTGCAGGTGACTGATGGACATCTCAGGGAGAGCAGTGGATGCACTCGTCATAGTTTTTATGCTCAATCATATTAGAGACATCCAACAGTAGCTTGAAGGAGTGGCACGGATAATGTGCTTGAGATGTACCCACAAGGCTTGATATGCAGGAGTCAAAAAAGCCATGTGCAGAGTGTACATTTGCATGCTTGATTTTAGCTACGCTGCAAAATCTGAATATTTTTGTGTTGAGGTAAAACGGTGCAGAGGATCGGATAAGCCCGGTTACAAACTCCTTGACTACGTGCCACCTGGGATTTTTTGGTAGCTTGTTGAAGGGTTTGTGGGGGAGCGATTCTCATGTTCACTGTACAGCACGAAATCCATGACCATAAGTGAGTTCGCTTCTTTCTTGGCCATGTAATGGCTCACTCGCTCACTCACTACACCTATCTCATCACCCTTGTTTCTCCTTACTTGTCTCCTAATCATGCCATTCACCTTTCAATGGCACTCACTCATCCATTCATGCTTGTGTGCATAATTTTCTCCCACAAGTTTATCCTTCCTTCATCCCTAAGTCACTCTCTACTGGTTTCATAGCCGAGGGAAGCTCTATCAAGTGGAAAAGGGAAGATTGTCCCCTCGCTACTCCAGAGTCCTACCTACGTCTGGCTGCCGCCGTCGTTGCCATTGCAGCTGTCTTACTCTAACAGCCAATGCAGATGGCAACATTGGCCCTTAACTTAATCAAGAGTATCCAATGATACGTGGACACAGTGGCCATCTTGATGAAGAGGGTGGTGGTTCTCACCATCCCTGTGTCCTTGATTTTGGTGTTTTTGCCTTTGCAACCGCCACGCCCTTGCCAATCTGACAAGATCTACTATAGAAGACTGTCATAGCCGGCCGTTACACCATCTAGAAAGGTCTAGAGGGGCTGCAAAAGTAACAACAGCAGCAGCAGTACGGATTTCCCATAGTATGCCATCCATGCCATAGCAGCAGCAATAGCATACATTATTTTCATGTAGTAGGCATATCAACTACCATCTGCTTCAGTGCTGACATCAACAGAATTATCGACACCAATAGCAACCATAGCAGTCAAGAAAAATAGGGGCAATAGCAACCGTAGTGATGCAGCAGCAAAGGCAAGAGCTGCATCGACGTAGCAGGGACAACAGTAGCAATAATGACACAGCTATGGTAGCAGCACAACGTGTCAACTGTTGTGCCAACTGTTAAAGTACGAAAAGACAGTAACTAGAGCCTCAAGTGTGACATTGTGGATCCAAACCTTTTGGCAGCAATTGCAGCAGCCTTGGCTGCTGCCCTTCACCCACAATGGCGCACTTAAACCAGTGATTTCTTCTGGCTCATCCTACAAGAAAAGGGAGTCGTTGCGTCGTGCAAAATTGGGGCCGGCACCATCGTTTGCGTCTTTACGCACTCAACCTTGCCTAGAAGTGGTAGGAACCATCACCACTCCATCCTAAGAAGACATAACAGAAGTAGCAAGAGTAGAAGCATGCGTGGTTGCATAGACGTACGTAACTGCAGTGATGCATGCAAAACAACTTTAGGAGGTTGCAATTGCCGTTCTTGACACACCTGTCTTTGCTGCCACAACATTTTCCTCCATGGATCACGAAACTCATGGTCGTAACAATACTGCCGCCGGCCGTGCCACCGAAGCCTACACTGAGATGGCAGTAGTGTTGGTGCCTATTGGAGTCGTAGCAGTCGTAACATAGTTGGCATCATCATCATCATCATCATCATCATCATCATCATCATCATCATCATCATCATCATCATCATCATCATCATCATCATCATCATCATCATCATCAGTGGTTTCCTCAGCTGCACCAACAATCACATCTGCACCCGCAATAACAACAACATTCATTAGGATCTCCATGTCAGTAGCTGTCATATCAGCAACATCAATTTGATCAGTCATCAACATGTATGTTGTGGCACTCATTTCAGCCACAACTACCATATCTGCATTGGGGATTTCCATTGTCATTACCAGATTCTCATTAATCGTTCTAGTAGCATCGACCTCTGCTACACTCACTGTAGCTGCAACCACCACCATTCCACTTCTGCACGCACTCACCTGCTACTTCTTATAGAACTATTGTCTCTCTACTACACCCATATGTTTGTGCTTCCTTTCCCTCTGCCTTGCATGTCTGTGCCTTGGTTGTACTCTAGGATTGGTCTATTGAGCAGCACAACAGAGTCCCTTGTCTAAGGCACCGTCTTTTTATCAGTCACGCCCACTGAAGCGGGAGAAACTCTGTCAATGCCTTTTTGGAAAGATAAGTTCTCTGCATCATGCATGGTGATGAGGAGGCTCTTGTTTCTGCGCTAAAATGTGAGTTGCGACTTGTTGGCAAAGATGAGCGTGTAGCAAAAGAGTGCCTCTAGGCTGGTATCAAAGAATGCACCAAGCTTGTTGAAGTGATGGCAGAAATGGTCCTGTCCCGTCTCCCTGTCACATTTGGAACTCCCATTGCTACAACTGCTTCAGCCTCTCAGTTCACTACTGTCACTCCAGGCACTCACGTCACCTCTGCCGATGTCTCTACATCACTTGAGCACAGCTCCTTCTTCGAGCCATCGCCGTACACTCCTGGTTTTTACCTTCTCCACCCTGGAGGTTCGGTTCAGAGCTTGGGCATCTCTGGCAGTATTACTTCCATTATTACTTCCCCATTGATCCAGCGGCTATCTAGCCTGTCATGCCCATATCCATTGAGTGTGCACGTGTCCTCCGGGTACTCATTGCTGCTACACTAGAGCAACTCACGGATAAAATGTGCACCTATAATTTCAATCCTGCCACACACACGCCAGCCAATCCACTAGGGGCATATGAACTGCTCTGCCACCGCTTTACAGTAAATGGACATGCTGCAAACACTGCTTTCATTGTACACTTAAACACCCTTGTCATGCATGCTGGCGAGATACGGATGCATGCTGGGCCAGGGGTCTCAAGATCCTACGTGAGCTTGGCCAGGCTGTCCCTTACAAGCTGTCAGTTGTCTTCTCCATGGTCAACAGACTCATCTGTACCGCTCCTCTGTCATTGGTGTTACAGCTACCACTGCTGGTGTGGTCCCTGATCTTTCCTTATCTTCTCCATCCCTCTCATCATGTGCTCCTTCCTCTTCTTCTCCCTGCTCTTTCCTTATCTTGTGGAGCTGCTCATGTAGCACAGGATAGGAGAAAGAACAAAGGGAAGGACAAGGGTAAAGAGAAAGGAGAGTAGAAGGAGAATACTTCCTCCTCTGCTTTTCCCTCAGTGACATATTTGAACTATAGATCCTGTGATCATTCATCCCAAAAGCATCCCGTCCTTCCTGACAACGCCAACCTTGTCTCTACCATGCATGCTCACTGGACACGCACAGCTGGATCCTCTGAATTGCATGCTTCCTCCAGATCACCTGCTTCCTCCAGCGCCTCTTCCCACACTATGCCCATCGGACCCACCTCCTCCACTCAATTTTCTTAGGAATCTGTACCTTTTCCCTCTCCTTGGAGCTTGCCACAACCTTATGGCATGTCCATCTACACTAGACCTCCCTCCTTTGCCTACTTCCCACCACTATGGTACACGACTGCTCCACCTTTGCCAGCCTACATCACCCATGCCGGCTCGTCCCTATCTGCACACCTGCTCCATCGGCCTCCGTCGATGGCAAGATTCAGCTTGAGCAGTCTCTTGTTTAACTTCTGTGCCTGCGAACTCCAAAGGGAGGTGAGAGTGTGTCTGCTCAACCCCGAGGTCACTTTTTGTCTGTTTCATTCGGATGGTGCATTGTGTCGAGAGTCCTCTAGTGCAGTCAAGGGTGATCGTCCATCTGGTGTTCCTTGCATTGAACATTGGCAGGGTGTCCATCTTCCCTGCTGTCCTGCTGACTGTGGCCAGTCCATCGCTCCACACTCTGTTGTCACTGTTTATACCTGTGGTGTCTTACCCCTAGTTTGTGTCCCGGGCGGCTCCTGAATCAAAGATTCAGGAGCCGCCCTGGACCCGTGGAGTCGCCCGGGACCCGTTGAGCCGCCCTTGTACCCGTGGTGCATTTGTGTCACTTTGTCCCTCTGGCCCCATTCACCTTGTGCGAATTGGGTTTGGTCTCTTTCAGCTGCTGTAGGCTCGGCAGGTCCGTCAAGCACGAAATCAGGTCGTCCATGTAGAGTAAAACGATGTGATGAAGCTGTTTGTCGTACCGCACGTATACGCTGTGATCCGACTCACAATGGTTGAAGCCGAGTTATGCCATGAAGCTGTCCATATGTTGGTACCAGCATCAGGGCAATTGTTTTTGCACGTACAATGGCTTCCGCAGCTTGCACATCTTGCCCTCCAACGTCTCCACCCCCTCTGGCACCTCCATGTAAATCTACGATGTCGTTGAGGAAGACCGTCTTTACGTCCATTTGGTGGACCTCCATGCCCTTCACGGCTGCCACCGCAAGCATCACATGGATACTTGTGAACTAGGCGATGGGAGCGAACGTCTCATCGTAGTGCTCGCCCTTCGCTACCAGCCGCGCCTTGTATTTTTCAACCAAACCTTCCATTTTGAACTTGATCTAGAAGACCCACTTTGAATCGATGATATTGGTATCCTTTGGCCTATCAACCAGCTCCCACGTGTCATTTTCCATGATGGATACCAGCTCCAATTTGATGGCTGCATCCCATTAATCACCTTTGGGCCGCACAAGTGCCTCTTGCACGTTATTCGGCTCCGTTGATGTAGCTAGCATACTCCGCGTCATGCCGATCCATCGACCAATACTTGTGTTAAAGCGCTTTTCCGCTCTCCGCTGCCTCCCGCTGTAGCGCGACACTTTTGATGGCACATCGTTGCTCTATTCTGATCCCTCCAACTCTGCACGCTCTGGTAAATCATCGATCAAACGGACACCCAAGGACCTCTTCTGCTCCGGCAAAACATCACTTGGAAAGGCGGCACGTCCAGTGGATTTTCCACTGACGTCTGATGCGTACTCCGCCGGGAGTGCGCGCCTAGGTACCCTTTGTGCCTTTCCGCCGGATCCTTCCCGTGGATCTCCTCATTAGCTTTATTTTCATCAGATCCTCCATGTTGGCTGCCACCGCTGGTACAACTTCACACTTCAATGTCGTATCCTCAACTTTGGCGTCCGCCAGCTCCTCGTGGTCAAGGAGCTGGAACCACTCCTCCATCTTTGGAGAGTTCTACCACATCCACGTCGTTGTTTTTGATGTAGCTCTACTACTGGTCGAAATTGACGAGCAGTAGAGCTATAGCTTACGCCAGCAAGTTGTAGCGAAAGCTCCAGCTTGTTGTTCTGCTGCGCAGCCTGCACCATCTCGTGTACCTTGCACCTGAATACTTTTTGGTGTGCCATACTTGGCTTGCCCCCGTTTACACAACTTCTATCCAGAAGTTTCGCGGCAATTCCGCATCCGCCATTAGACTGAGGCAAATACGGTGTTGCTTGTTTCCATTTTATGCCTTGTTGCTTCATGCACCTGCTACAGCCCACGTACTCTCTGCCGTTGTCGCTCTGAAGCGCTCTGACATTTCGGTCAATCTGCCTCTCCACTGAGATGACGTATTCCTTCAGTCGGTCCAGGACCTCGTCTATCCGCTAAATAAAGTACACAAAGATGTTCTTTTATAGTCTTCAATAAAGGTGACAAAGTAATGCGTGCCGCTCTTTGACGCCGTCTTGAATGGCCCGCACACATCGCTGTGCACGACCTCTATCAGGTCTGAGACGCGAGTTACGTTCTCATTGAACGGTTTGCACCACGCCTTGTCCAAAATGCAAGGCTTGCACTTTTTGTGTACTACTATATCCTTCGCATCCTCTGCACCATCAATGAAGAGGTCGTGTACCAGCTTGCACTTTGCCATCTCCTTCACGACTACGGGTAAGGAATGCCCAAGTCATCGGTGCTAGAGCTCTAGATCAGCTCCCCCTCCTTTGGCCAGGTTGACGATTCTTTCTTGCAAGTCTGCTGAATCTGTCGCCGCGGGGATCACCTTGTTCTCCATGATGTAGAGGTCTTCTTTGTGCTTAGCCTCCAGCACGGGCTCAACGCTATAGTCCTTCGGCACGACTGCCCCCTTCCTCCTCAAGAGCACCTCGTACCCCTTGTCCGTCAAGAGGCTGACACTTCAAAATGTCAGCCAAGCCAGGTACGTACTGCACATTCTTGATGACGCACTGCACCCGCTTTTTACCAACCACCACCTCCAAGCCCACATCTCCTTGGCCAACCTCCAGTTTGACCTTGTCATTTGCGACCACCGTCAATTTTTTTGACTTGGTGTAGTTGATGAACCCGGTCTTCTTGACCTGGGTGTGTTCCTCCACTCTGGAGTGAAGGCATCGCTGGTTAGCCTTCTAAGTACCATTGAGAAGCCCCTTCTTGCCTTTGGCATCTTTGATGCCGGCCTTTGCCTCCTTAGTGCACTCACAGGCCCAGTGGCCCTCCTTGTCGCAGTTGCGGCATGCGCCTTTCTTGGCGCACTTCATGCCGCCACCATGTCCGCCACCTCCCTTGCCCTCACTTCCACCACCACGCGTTTTGGTGACAAGGGCCGATGAGGAAGACGAGGACTCATCGGAGCTGCGTCATTGTGCCTCATTGTGGATGTACTCTGTGACTATTCCAAAGGTGAACTTGTCCTCTGTCCATCCTTCCAAGACGGTGATGAGAGGGCTCCAACTATCAGGAAGGGCCATGAGGAGTGCCATCGCCTGCAGCTCTATGTCGATCATCCATCCCACGCTGTTGCACTATGAGGCAAGCAACTCGATTTTCTGCATGGCGGAGATGACATCATCTCCCTCCTTGATTCTCACCATCAGGAGTCGCTTCATCGCAAAGATTTTGTTCGCCAGCAACTTGGATTGATGGATGATGCAGATTTTTTGCCAAGCTTCGGCTGCCCACGTGCAGCCCTAGAAGTAGCCCCAGTGCGACTCAACTGTATCGAACACCAGCAGCATGAGCGCCAGTGTGTTCTTCTTTGTGACGACCTCCTACGCTTCCATCGCTGTCGCATTTTTGAGGACTTCCATTGCCCTCATAACCTGAAGCAGCCCCTTATGCGCGAGGTGGATCTGGAAGTGCCACCTCCATAGCCCGAAGCCTGGACCACCTGCATATTTCTGGATGCGTTGCGTCTCCTTTTGCGTCATTTGCACAGTCTTATACTCTGGGACCTCAGAGTTTGACGGTGATATGGTCCCCGACGACAATCCTGCCCGCCGCAAAAACTGTGAACGCTATGAAGACCGGTCCATTCAGGATCAATCACCCCTAATTCATACACACCTTGGTTAGTGCACACATCACTTTACCATATATGAGAAATTACTAAGAAATTTCCTTACATGTCATTCCCTAACTCTGGAAGGTGGCAAGAAACTTCATTCCCAGACATTTTCTAGCCTTTCCATTCACACTTCACATAGAGTCATCTCACCATGATTATTATTTCCAAGAAGTTTCACACGATTAAATGAGGTGTACTTACACAAATCACATAATTTGTCCATACATTTGTATAAGGCTTCTGTCATTATTTATAAGTAATGACATAGAGTGTTAAAAAAAGGTTTGAAACGTTGTTGTGGAGAGAGAATTCAAGAGCAGGGATTTAAAATAGATAAAATATACCATGAATTCTTAATTCTGTTAGCCACAAAATGAATTTTTGGAAATTTAATGTCTGGAAATTCTTATCATACCTATTTTTGGATTTGATTGGGCGTTCTAGGCTCCGCATGACTTAGTTCCACATTGGAAAGTTCGCAGCTAGGACTGACCGAGAATAGCGATATCCGCAGTTCTGTTTTCCAGGTTCGCTCCGTCCCCCCCC
>SZWC01001016.1:117693-132001 GCA_023375785.1 Penium margaritaceum
GTGTGTATGTGTGTGTGTGTGTGTGTGTGTGTGTGTGTGAGAGAGAGAGAGAGAGAGAGAGAGAGAGAGATAGATAGAGAGAGAGAGAGAGGCGTATCCCCTCTACCCTCGGTCAGGCAAGCGTACGTGCAAACTGCGCAACGGCTGGCCTATGGGAAAGTCCAGGAAAATATCTACGAGCTACCAAACAGGAAGCGGAAAGATTCCGGTAATAGTACGAGTCACTCGGGTCGCCAAAGGAAAAAACCAAGAAAAGGAACAGAACTAGAAAAATGAGCTCTACGGAACTAAGCTGACAAAGAGCATAAGTGATGGTGCTAAAAATTGACCCTCGTGAACTGGTCACCGAGAAAGTTCCTGTGCGCACAGAGGGATGTGCAAGATGAGGGAGAGACCACCAAAGTAGCTTTCGACCACTTTAGCCTGCATGCATGTGAATGACATCAAGTCCAGAGGTCACGAAGACTGACATAAAAACACCCCCATGACCTGTAGACGCCGAGCGCCAAAAGTGCACACGAAGCACAGAGAGGCAACAACAAGCCACAAGAAGAAGCAAGTAGTCAGAACAGCGTGAGAACAGGAAACATAGAGGTAGAATTGGGGTGAGAGAGCGGAATGAGATGGAGACACATCAACCGAGATCAGCATGGTAAGACTGGAAACCATCGACATGCACATCCATCTTGAACTTCCCACTATAGAGCGCCTTGGTGATAAAGTTAGCACACTGCTGACGGGTGTCAACTCCAATTAGGGGTACATCACCGACGCAATGCATGCATGGACAAAGTGATGTTTGATATTGATGTGCTTTGTGCGAGTGTGATTCATGTGATCGTGCTCAGCAATGCAGCGAGTGCTTTCATTGTTGCAACAAAGAGTGATGAGGCGAATGGGCTGGCACAGCTGCTACATGAGATGACACAGCCAAATGCTCTCACAAACATCCACACCTAGAGAAACATACTCAGCCTCAGTCGAGCTTCGCGCAACACAACCTTGCTTGCCGCTCCACCAGGAAACTGCGGTGTCATCGATGAGGAAGATATAACCTTACCGACAGCGCGCGTCACAATCATGGGCCCAATCGCTGTCTGTGTATCCATAAACGACGATAGAGGGCTGTGCGTAGAAACACAAGCCGAGACAGGGTGTGGACACGACGTAGCAGATGACACGTAAGAGAGGGAATTCCGTCTTAAGATGAAGGCGACGTGGGTACTGGGAGCACTAGGACAAGAAGTTAAACTACAAACGCAACGTCAACACGTGTGATGGTACCAAGAAGCATCAGAGACCCAATGACCTAGAGGAAGGTCGTAATATCTACCAACTCTCGAAACCGCATAGGGTCAGCGGTCTTCAAAGGTCGCTCTTCAGTAGGCGTCATGGGCATAGATGCACGGGGAACAATAGCCAGGAGGTCGGTAAAACTGCTCCCTTAGAGTACTGACATACCCAGCCTGATGCACGATGAGTGTGTGATGCAGACAGTTAAACTCAATCTCCATGGCCAAGAAGATGCGGGCAGGACCAAGATCCTTCATCTTGTACGCAGACTAGAGGAGGTCCTTCATAGTCTAGACAACCTATGGATCCGGCGAGGTGATGAGGAGATCATTCACATAGAACAGGACCGCAATGAACGGTGCCGCAAATTCACTGACGAAGAGAGCAGGGTCAACTAGACTACGACGGTAGCCACCGTACTCAAGGGTGGCAGAAATCTCCAGGTTCTAGGAGCGTGTAGACTGATTTAACCAGTACGATGACTTGTGAAGGCGCTAGACGTTGCCAGTACCATCATCAAAACCAGGCGACTGAGCGAGGTAGATCTCCTCATTGTGGCGTCTGTACAATAACGCGTTGTTGACGTCCATTTGGTACAGTTCCCAGTCGTACTGGGCCACCTTGCTTTGTAGTGCCTTGGCAGTGGTGTACTTCTCCACAGGGGCAGAAGTGGCATCATAGTTGACGCCATGCACTTGAGAACAGCCGTTGGCAGTGAGGCGAGCCTTGTATCGCTCAATCATGTCGTTGGGTTTACGCTTGCCTTGGAATACCCAATGTGCAATGGCTTTTCAACCAGTTGGGAGATCCACCAAGTCGTAAATGCCATGCTCTCTGATTGCATTGAGCTCCTCACGCATAGCCTGCTCCTAGAGATATGCACTTGGGACAGAGCGGACCTGGCGTACGGTGTCCGGATTAAGCGGGAGACTTGCATTGCCATGAGAATTAAGTGCGGCGGCGACAGAGGTGTGAGGCACGACAAGACTAGAACCAACAACGGCAACATCACAGAAGAACTCGTTCGTGATCATGGAATAGCCGATAGCCGAGTTGGGCTCGACCACAGCTGCTGCCAGACTAAGCACATCCAAGCCAGTGGCAGGAATAGGTGGGTCACTGGAAGGGGCCAAGGCCGGGTTAGAAGGACGAGCTGACACAGATAGACTGGCGGAGGGGACAGAGTGAGAGGAGGACTGCAAGGGACGAAGGCGGCTACCTGGAGCCCGACTGTACGAGACAGGGACAGACAAGAGTGGAGGAGCTACGTGATCCTCTATAAGGAATCAGTAAGGGATCAGGGTGAAGGAGAGATGCAGATGACAATGCAGGTGAGGATGTTGGGGATGATGCTGGCGATGAAGAAGACATAGCACCATGTGATATCAATGGTAGTGACATAGGTTTAGATGAGGAGGTAGAGGTGGATGCGGACACAAGTAGCGAGGCAGGCGACAATGCAGGTGCCAACGATGCAGGCAACGACAAAGGGAGCGACACAAACGTGGGTGCCGGGAAGGACGCTGGCGGGAGTGGAGCTGAGGCGGGAGGCATATGTGAGTGCAGAGAGCCGTCCAAGGGCCAGCCGGCCCAAGAGCTGCCGGCAACACGCAAAATTGGGCAAAAATAGGGGACGCTATGGACAATGTCGTGAATGAACTTCCTCTTGCGCTTACCTCTGGGCTCACATTCTCCTCCTGGGAAATGTGCTTTAGCGCCTAGGCTAAGGGGGAGCAGCTATGAGAGTACTACTCTCCAGCCGTTCCTCCCTTCACACCTCTTTCTGCTGAGTCCGCCCGCGTTGTCGTGTGCTGGAACTGTGGCTCCTCCGAACATTCTGCCCATACCTATCCCGTCCTTCCAGACAATCTTTGTCTCACCCAGGCGATGCATGCTCATTGGGCCTGCGCCTCCAGCTCCTCTGCATCCTCAAAATCCATCTCCAGGGCCACCTCAAGCTCGTCTTTCCCTATCTTGCCCAGGCCAACTCAACCGCTGGTGAGCCTTCTTTTCCGCCATCCAGCCCCTACCCATGGGCTTGGCCTCCTCCGTGTGGTACACCCACATATGTTGGTCCTCCATCCTTTGTCTACACCGTGCTGCCGTGGTTTCCTCCCTCCTCCGGCACGTCTACTCCAGCCTCACCGGTGTCTGTTGATGGTGACTATGGTGACCGAGAGCGCCAGCTTGAGCAGTCCATCCTTTAGCTTCTTCGACTTTGCGATCAAGGAGGTGAGAGTGTTATACTGCTGGCCAAAGGTCTTGTTTATCAGACTGAAAGTATCCTTCTTGGAGACCCTTCCGGTCACGTTCTGGGCTCCTTGTGTGGTTCCGTCCCGTGGATTGAGTAGTGATAGTGTGTCTTCCTTCTTCGCTGTCTCTCCGTCTGTGTACCATCTTTCTCCTCTGTGTCTTCCATTGGTACTATTCCGACCTCTGGTGTTCTACCCTCTGTGTGTGTGTCTCTAGTGAATTTTGGATCCTTGACTCCAGAGAAATCCACCACATGACATCTGTCCATTCTTCGTTTGTTTTGTTGGGCCCCGTCAGGACTCTTAGCTTTGTTCATACTGGATCTGGCCAGTTGCTCCCCGTTCAGGGTGTTGGCACTGTTCATTTTGTTGGCTACAGTAATGTCCTGTACTTGCTTGACATTTTGTACATACCTTTGCTTGATCTCAGCCTGATTTCCGTGCCGTCCCTGACGATAAAGGTATGGACTTCATTGCCAACCGTGGTGTTGGCATTGTTTGTCTGCGTCCCTCTGGTCGTGCTGTCTTACATGGCATGAATATTGGTAAGCTCTATCGTGTGCCCTTGTATGACTCCTCCACTCCCGTGACGGACACTGCCCTCGCTCACATTGCTCCTTCTCTCTCGCCTGACCTTGTCAGCCTCTTGCATCTTTGCCTTGGTCATGTCCACACTGATGCCATTCATAGAATATTTCATCTTCAGCCTGTTCTTGGTCTCTATCCCTCTTCCTTCCCCGCCCCTTGTTCCGCTGAGTTTCTTGACTGTGCGCAAAGGAAAATTCATCACTTCACTTTCTCTTCCTCTAAGTCTCAGTCTGCCCATCCTCTCGATAGTGTCCATGTGGATGTCATGGGACCTTTGTCCCATGACATTGGTCTCTATGTCTTCTGTTGTATTGCTGATTTCTCCCGCTTTCACTGGGTATTCGTCCTTCATCAAAATAGTGATGTTTCTTCAGTCATCGAGTCCTGGCTTGTTCAGGCTGAACGCGCCTGTCAATGTTCGTTGCATATCTTTCGTATCAACCATGGTGGTGAGTTCCTCTATCCCACCGCCTGCCTCCTCGAGCCTCATGGGGTGTGTTTAGAGACCTCCGCTCCATACACATCCCAGAAAAATGGTGTCTCAGAGCGCTAGAATCGGACGCTTGCTGGCAGCGTCCGTGCCCTCCTGTCCAAGTCTGGCCTGTCCCCGCTCTTTGCCTTTGAGGAAATGACCTACACGACGTGGGTCTGGAATCACATCCTCCATGGTTCTCTTCCCCACACTCACACCTTTTGAGCGCTGGTATGGCCATCGGGCTGACCTTCGCCTTGCTCGGGTCTGGGGCACTGTTGCTTCCGTCTGGCTTCCAGAGGATCTACGTGACGAGAAAATTTCTCCTCGTGGCCGATTGTGTCACTTTCTTGGTGTGTCTCCACATTCTCTGGCCTGTCGCTTTTAGGATCCTCTTTGTTAGCGCATCATCAAGTCCCACAATGCTCTGTCCTATGAGTCTTTCTTCCTTCATGACCTCAGTCGTATGTCTCCTGCCTCATCCCTTCTGGCTCTCTCTTGGCTGCAATGAAATTCAGTCCTGCTACCCCAACAGTCCCTGCTGCTGTGACGTAGCTCTCACCCTCATTACAGTCATCGTCGTCCGGTCATGTGCCTGGTTTGCTCATATCCTCCAGCAGCTCCTCTGTCATTCCGTCCTCTCCTATCATAGACTCTGTTCATTCTGCCTCGACCACCTCAACCGCGGCTCCGTCCAGCCCGGTCACACCTCCTGTGGCCACCTCACCTGTCTCTTCCCTTGTTCATGTGGCTGACCCATCTCAGCCAGCCACCACAAGTCCTACTCCGGTCTCCTCTCTCATCCAAGATGGGTGCCTTTGCGCGCTCCCTCAACGATCTAGCACCTCCACGGCCTCCGCACACCCTTCTTCGTCTGAGTCTCTTACAGCCTGAACCGACCATGGTGCATCAAGCACACGCAACCACCGAGGCTCACCAGTGAGAGGCCGCCATGCGTGATTAGCTGAATTCCCTTGATGGCCATGTTGTCTACGAGTTGGTTGATCTGCTGCCAGGATGCAAGGCCATCGATGCTCGTTGGGCATTTCAATGAAAGTATAAGCCCAATGGTGCACTCGACAAGTACAAGGCGAGACTCACGGCAAAGGGATTCTCTTGGGTCCCATGCATTGATTTTGATGAAACATTTGCACCTGTCAGACGATACATCACAGCCAAAGCACTGCTGAGTCTCGTGGCTCATCATGATTGGGAGCTAGAACAAATGGACATGAACAACGTTTTCCTGTACGGACAGTTAGATAAGGAGATCTACATGGTCCAGCCTCCCGGCATCTGATGGTACTGACCGAGTCTGGAAGTTGCGGAAGGACCTATATGGCCTGAAGCAGTTACCTCGGTGGTAGAACCAAGAGATCACATCCACTCTCAAGAAAGGAGGCTACCGACACAGTATGGTGGGTCCTTCACTCTTTGTCATCCCACCTTCTGTTCCATTCGTGGTTTTCCTTCTCTATGTGGAAGACCTGCTAATAGCATCGCCTAACCAGGATGCTTTCAAGTCAGTGAAAACGCTCTTCCAGTCCACGTATATATGATGAAAGACCTTGGGCCTTTTCGCGTCTTCCAGGACATGGAACTTGAGCACAACCGCTCTTGTTCCACTCTTCATGTCCACCGGGTTGCGTACGTCCACAGCCTGGGGGAGCGATTCGCCTCCCTAATTGAGTCCATACCCACTTTGTGGATACCTATGATCCTAGCTGGGCAGAGAGTACTGAAGAAACTGGATGTGTCTAAGCTGGGGGAAGCAGTCGATGTGACAGACTACCTGTGCATCATCGGGTCACTCATGTACGTACCGTGAATGACTAGGGCTGATGTTGCCTTCTTTGTGAAATTCTTGGCACAGGTCCTACAATGTCCCAGGGCATGACACATGGAGGCTGCGCTACGTGTTTTCAGGTATGCCCTCTCCACTGCCCGGACTGGTCTGTGATAACCAAAAGCACCAAAGCAATTACCAAACATGATGGCATGCATCACACACGAACAACACACATCAATCTTGAGCGTCATTTTCTGCGTGAGCGGGTTGCTGTACGCGATGTCCGGATTGTTTAGGTTGGAACACGACATTAGAGAGGTACTTTCCTGATGAGGGCGCTCAGCAGTTTTTGTCTTCAAGGCAACTGTGCACGATGTGCAGTTATTGTCTCTGCATGTTGATCCTAGATGAATGGCTGTTGCATGTGTGTGTACGTTCGTGTGTCACATCTTGTGACACTTGTGTGTGCATGTGAACTTGTAATTGTGTGATTCAGATGTGGGTCATGGGAGAGTGCTAGTTTATGTGCCACATACACGTTGCAACCTCTGGCCTTGCTGTACACACACCTCACTGATATAGGTGATTGATGTTGGAGCAATAGTGACACTGGCATCACAGCACACATTGTGGTGGCACATGGGTGTGCACAAGGAGAAGGTCCAGAGCCACCCACATCAGAAATACTGATAGAGTACCATATCATAAATACTATCACAAGGTTGCAGAACCTGCTTGATTTATCTTGGACACTAGGTTTCCTAGTGCCAGTGTCTGCGGGCTCATAGCCGGGTTGCTCCTCCCAGATTCTGCTGTGTCAGGTTGCTTTCCTGGCACGTGCTTGCAGGTTTATTTGGCCAGCAGGTTCCAGTTCCGTACCTAGCTGTGTCCGAGGTGTGGGAGAGGGTGAGCTCGCTGCTCGCCCGCTCGTCATCTCTCTTCTTGCTTTCTATGACCTATCACTACTATGACTTGTGACTCACTTACTTAGCAGCTTCTTCGCTAAACCTCGTCCATGACTTTCAGTACCTAACTTTGTGTCCCTGATTCTCCCCTCCCTCACTTCCTAACACTAGATGCGTCCACTTACACGGCGCACGGAAAATGACGCATGCAACACTGCCAGTTTGTCTCAAAACCAGCCCAAAACCACTGTTTTGGCTGGAACTCTACTCACAGGCATCCAAACGCAACATTGTCTAAACCTACAGATGCAAAATCTCGAGCTGTACACTATGACTGGTCAAAAGCACATGTCAAGCATAAATGAGTGGATACACAATGCAAAACATGCAAATCGGGCTCAAGAGCGAGTCGACCGAGAAAACTCAAGCGACTGCAAAAAATTTGCAGAGCACTCCAGCAAGCACTTGGGATACTGTGGTGTTTTGTTCTTGTGAACTACCTCACTTATACTGTGGCCTCTTGGCTGGTATACATGCTCATGCACACAACTGACTAGATGGACGCTGATGCCAACGGAACGATGTCCAGTGGAGTGGAAGTGTCTCCGTGAAGACAAGCGCATGGCTCTCCTCCTCCTCGCAATCCTGACACAACACTCTCACACGCCCAGCTCCATCGGCAGCAACCCTTGGCTGTCGCGTCATCTGTAGTCATAGATACATCTCTGGAGCAGTGCAGCCTGCGCCCGGGTTTGGGCAGCCGTAACTCCACGTAGCTATTTTTCTTGCTGATTCTGACTGCACGACTGTGTTTGCAGTGTGGTTATTTAGGTATGATCCAGCTTTCAAGCAAAAGAGACAACGCCCGGGTTTGGGGCTGTCGGGTGTCTGGCAGGGCTCACCCAGAAAATTCTGCCAGACATGATGATGCTTGGATTTTCCTGGTTGGCTGATTTTGTGAGTAACAAGTCTGACAGAGCTTAGGTGAGGCTAGAATGATGTTGTATGGGAATGCACGGACACTGATGGTGACCCCTGGCCTCTATTCATGCACACGTAGGCCCGTGAGTGAGTCGAGGACGCTTAGCTATTGAAGACGGTGTGCGAGTGGCCAGTCCAAAGCCTATAAGTGGATTGTTGCATGTGAAGAACAACGAATAGAAGTGATTTTTCCAGGACTGTCCGCTTTGTGGTTTGGGTTGTGAGACCAAAATAATATCGTGCCTGGTTGGAGTTGGTAGGTAGCTGGTTGGCTACTGCACCCGGGTTCAACCAGGTATCTTCGCAGCACTCCCACAGAAAATTAGGGCATAGGCAAGTTTACGGAGGTGTGATTGAGCCCTCCAGAGCGAGTGACGAGGAAGCTCGTCACGAGCATCCCAATGGTCGCTTGCTTCGTGTGTGCTTGCACGTTGAGCTTGTGGTGGCTCAACCAACTTCTTAACGTGCAAGTGACTCTTCCAACACATTGAACGAGCTTTCCCCTCCCATCTTCCCTTGTCCACACTAGGAAAGAGAGTTTGTGAGAGGCATGTTCTCACTTTTACTGGTATCAGAGCATGGAAAGCTTTCCCTCAACCACTTTCAAGGGGAAGATTGGGTCGCGTGGGGTGGCGGCGGCCGTTGACTTTACATTGCTTGCAGGATCACTGACGGCTGCCACTTCGGGAGGTGGTGCTACTATCGCAGCAGGCGGCGCAGCCCGAAGCAATCCAAAGCTGCAGCCGGCTTGGCTGCAGCATCAGGTTGCGCAGATCGCAAGCCGGCCACAGCTGCAGCGAGCTGACTGCGCCAGCAGCAGGTGCAGGAGGTGCAGCCGCCTGCCACCTCATCTGCGGCTGCAGCAGTGGAGCTGCAAGCCAAGACGAGGCACCAACGGATGCACTGCGATTTCTGCATATAGTCCAGCTGCGCGGCTGCCACTTCAGCCACAGATTTGGGGGTTCGGCTTCAGCAGAAGCCGCTGGGCTGCAACTTCCGCAACCCGTGCAGCCATTGGGCTGCAACTTCCACAACCCATGCAGCCGCTAGGCTGTTGCATCCACGACTATAGCAGCCGCTGGGCTTCGCCCCGTGGACAAGCTGCAGGTGCTGGGCTGCAACCTGTGAAGGAGGGTGCTGCTGGAGTGCGGCGTCAGCACAGGACTACAGTCTTCATTCTGCATCTTCAGACGTAGCTGCGTTGTGCCGTCGTCAGCCACTGCACCGGTCACAGCTTGGTCAGTTTGACCTTCCTTCCCCCTCTCTTCCATCTTTCCTCTCACTCTGGGACCTCTTGGATTTGTGTTCTACCACTCGCCCTCCTTGACAGTGGTACACAGCCCAGACAACCGGAGTCTCCAGGCCTCCGGCCCCGTCACGTAGTAATCGGGCAGAGCCGGAGGCAAATTGCTGCCGAACTTTTTCCGGCACTGCTGTCACTCACCTTGGCCTTTGCATCCACCCTCCCTTGAGCATTCCGGATGCCGGATACTCAGCCTATGGGTGGGGATGACATCCCACCCCCAACGGACGGATCTCAGCATCCTATGAGTCCAACCATTCAGTGTCTGGATGCCCAGGATGCAAAGTAACAGTCGACAGAGGTTTTGCTCAACACCGTCTTAGCGAATCAGAGAGCACTACTAGCCCAAACGCCTGTCCAACCAGTTGGACCAGCGACCGGGATTTCGTCCGCAGCATCAGCTAGCACCCCTGTCCCACAGCAGCAGGTGCAGCAGCAGCAGCCCCAGCAGCAGCCGCCGCAGCAGCCTCAGCAGAAGGAGCAGCAGCCAAAGCAGCCACAGCCACAGCTGCAGCAGCAGAAGCCGTAGCAGCGGCAACAGCAGCACCAGCAACCACAACAGTCGTCGCTGACCCCACTGCAGCTCCAACAGCAGCAACATCATATGCACAAAGCCTGATGCGATCGGTCCTGGCTCACTCCTTTGTGTCGCCGGTGTCCTTGCTGCAGTGTTACGCACCACCGGTGCGTCAGCAAGCTGGTTCTGGGAGTACAGCCCTGTCATGCTTGGTCATGCCGATTGGACATCCGGTGAAGGACTTTGAGTCCCCACCTCCCCGATACTCGGTATCGATTGGCTTCGAGGTTTGGCAGTTCCAGTTTCACACATGGGCTACCGGGAAAGGGTTACTACCCTATTACTAAACCGACTATGATGCCACGGATGCAGAACAGTCTATTGCAGCTGCCCGTGCAGTTCGTGCCCTTGTCCTTGCTTTCCTGGAGGACTCTATCTTGGATGTCAAAGCCTACGTGGCTGATCTGACTGGACAGGGTGCAGACTCTTTTGGGGCGTGGCAGCTAGTTCTCACCACTCATCAGAGGTTGGGTCAGGCTGACCTCAACGAGCGTGTTCTGGAGTTTACCTCCCTACGCCAGGGAGACACCGAGGTCGCAGACGCCTACTGGCATCGTGCACTGCATGCATACACTCGCCTTGGCACGCAGATGTCTCCATAGTACTCAGCACTGGCTACAATCATGCTAGGAGCACATGAGAAGTATTTGGACCTATTACTTAGAGCCTACAGAGCTGATCAGCAAGGGGGAGAATGCCACTCTGCTTCCTTAGACACATGACTATCACGTGCAGATGGCCAGGCGATGTCCTCCTCCCATTGGTTGCATTCCAGCTGCCACGGCTACACCAATGGCCCTAGCACCACCCACCTCCTCCATTCCCTTATCTTCACCATCATTGTCGTCTTCCACATCTCCTCCATTGAGTGCTAGTACAGTGGTGGTGCTCGGCAAGGGGAGAAAAGGGAAGGGGAAGAAAGCGGGGAAGGGGATGCAGGGGGCCTCAGGAGCCCCAGGTGCTGGCATGCGCTGCTACAACTATGGTGGTGAGCACAAGTGGCAAGTTTGTCCGCGCGAGGACGACTTTGCCGAGATTGGGCGAGCGATGCATGACGCATGGCAGGCTTGTGCAAGGTACGGCAGTGGCTGCTCGCCCCCATCAACGAGCGGCGCCGGCAGGGCGGACGTGAATACTGCTTCGACACCCGGGATGAAGCTACTCAATACACGCATCACAGAGCTGGAGCGGCGCTCGCAACTTCTTTTCGCTCCGACGCTGACTCAACCACTCAGGGAGGTGCGAGTTGCATGCACAGTGCCGGGGGACACACTGTTTGTACTACTGCTAATTTGCATGACACTGCGTGTGATGGACCAGTGGTGTACACTATGGAGGATGTCCTCTTGTGTGACGTGCCACCGTGGAACGAGTCCGTGGCTGATCGTGCATGTTTTGGCTCTGCACAGTCCGCATCTTCCTCTAATGGTTTGGTCGTGTTATGCTTTGTGTCTCCAGCGGAGCGCGTCCCCAATGGCACCTGGTTTTTCGACTCGGATGCCACCAATCACATGACCTGCTGCCGTAGTGATTTTGTTTTTCTTGGTCCTGTCAGCTCCGTCCGCTTTGTGCGGAAAGGGCCGGGTCAGCAACTCCGTGTGCATGGGGTTGGGACTGTTCGCTTTGATGGCCATGCTGGTCCTCTATATTTCTCTGACATATTGTATGTTCTCGATCTTGAGATAAGTCTCTTCTCTATTCCCACCTGTGATCGTCTTGGTCTAACAGTCACTCATGCTGGTGGTGTGTCCACTGTCAGTTTGCGCTCGACCGGATGTGTGGTACTTTGTGGTCTTTACCATGTTTTGCGTCATGTTGCAGCGTCTCCGACGCAGCTTGCATGTGTCTGTGTCACTGAGATCTTGTCCTTCACGCACCAACAGTTGTTGCATCGCCGTCTTTGTCATGTGCATTCTGCCACTGTTGAGTCCCTCATTTGCGTCAAGCCTGCCTCCGGTCTTGACCCAGCTTCTTTTGAGAGGCCTTGTCAGACTGATTGTCTCGCGTGTCTCCAAGGGAAAATGCACCATGCAATATTTCCCCCTTCCCACTCTACGACATCCCGTCCTTTCAAACTCGTGCATGCGGATCTCATGGACCCTTTGCCCACAGAGTCCCATGTGAAACGCGACTTGTATGTTCTCACTCTCACAGATGACTCCCACTTTTGTTGGGTGTTTTTCCTGCACCGCAAAAGCTATGTGTGTTTCTTGGCATTGCACCCCAGTCCAAGGCTTGGCGGTTCTGGGACCCCGACAAACACCGTATTGTTGAGTCGCGCGATGCCGTCTATCTTGAGTCATACACGCACCGTGATCTGCTATGCATCCGTGCCTCTTCTCATCACCACGTGTTGTGCCTGCATCCTCGCCGTGTGGGGGTGGGTTCTCTTGTGGCTGCGGCTGATCCCCTCGGGTCGGGCACGTCTATGGGTCCTTTTGCTGCATCACCGTCTGCTTTGTATGTTCCTCCTGCTGTCATATCTGTACCTGGGCCTCCAGGAGCTGATCCATCATGCCGGGTACATCTGTGGGTCCTGTCGCTGCATCACCACCTGTGTTGCCTGTTCCTCCTGCTGCGGCAGTACCAAATCCAACGCCTGGTATGCTGCCAGTCTCATCACCCATCGTTGATGTTGTGTCCCCCTCCTCTTCCTCTCCAGTCTCTGTCCCGTCCTCTCCCTCACCTTCTGTCTCCTCTGTTCCCCCAGTGCTGGCTGTTGATCGAGCCATTGTCTCTATTGGTCCGACACTCTGAGTGTCTCCGGTCTCACCTCCTCACTCCCCTTTTGTGAGTCCAGCTAGAGCACCATCCTCACGGCCTGCAACCCCGTGCGCCTCTTCTCCCACGTCGGTTCCTACCGTCCCTGCACCTGAGTCATCATCATCCACACGCTCATACTCTCGGGAGGTAGGTGGTCGCCTTCATCCGTGACCACCCACTATCCAATGTCCAACCCTGAGCCCATGTCGACCTAGGCGGTCAGATCTGGCCCATCCGGTCGTCAGTGGCGACCCAGGCATAAGGGTTCTTGGGTTGTCCGTCCGGGCTAAGCCCGAGAGTGCTATCTCGCCAGAGACTGTGGCAGGATATGCACAGTTGGAGCGTGAGCACATTCGTGCTCACAATGCAACAAGCCTCTGGGCAGTGCGTGTTGTGTCACCCATTGCGATAGTCTGTGTGCAGCGTGCCTTAGCCAACGGGCTGCCAGATCCCATCTCGCTGCACGAGGCGCGGTTACGGCCTGACTTGAAGGAATGGGAGACAACTATGAATGCAGAGATGGCTAACCTTGGCTGAGCATGGGGTATACAAGGTTTTTGATCTGCCCCCAGGGCGGAAGGCTGTAATGGCGGGATGGTGTCCCGCGTGAAGGAGAAGCCCAATGGCTCGACTGAGCACTACGTCTTGTGGCAAAGGGATATTCCCAAGTGCAAGGGATAGACTTCGACACCACATTTGTACCCATTAAAATCATGGACACAGCACGTGTCCTCCTTCGGTTGGCGGTGCAGCACAGCTGGGAGGTCCATCACATGGACGTAAATAATGTGTTCCTCCATGGGTGGTTGGATGAAGAGATTTACATGGTTCAACCGCCAAGTTTTGACGATGGAGCAAGTCGTGTGTGACGTCTCCGAAAAGCCTTATACGGAATCAACAATTATCTAGGTGTTGGAATAATGAGATCATATCGACACTTGAGAGGGGGGGTACAGAAGGAGCGATGCTGATCCTTCACTCTTTCTTAGCACATCACCTTCCACTTTTGTGGCGATCTTGGTGTACGTCGACGATCTTCTGATCGCGTCACTGGACATAGCAGCAGTCTAGCAGGTCAAGGATCTACTGCAAGCAACATACAAGATGAAAGGTCTTGGTGAGGTTGCGGTTTTCTTGGGAATGGAGATTGTTCGAGATCGCGAACGTGGGATACTCCACATCCACCAAGGTAGGTAAATTGAGACCCTGGAGGAGTGCTTCGATGATCTCTTGACTGATGCCCCTTTGGCATCTACACTAATGACCCCCGATCGGGAGAAGCAGCTGAAGCCTGTGGATCCTATTGATCTGGGCGAGCCTGTGGATGTGACCTTGTACTTGCTTTTTTTTTTTTTTTTTTTTTTTTTTTTTTTTTTTGGTTTTTT
>SZWC01001016.1:136476-158111 GCA_023375785.1 Penium margaritaceum
CTCTCTCCCTCTCTCTCTCTCTCTCTCTCTCTCTCTCTCTCTATTCTCCTCTCCTCTATGCCTGTGTGCGTGCATCCAACTTCGTTGCTGTGTAGCAGTAACCTGACGAGGCACACCCATCTTACATTCCCACGCCCACTGGGGCAAGGGGAACTCTGCCAAAAATAGGTTGGGGTCTTACCTTGCTTGTTGATGAAAACCAGTATGCCGCACTACAGGAAGAATCACAACGAGAGAGAGCAGCTCTCCAGGTAGTTCTTACTGCACAGCGGACAGCCAAAGAAAAGCTGTACACTGAACAGGGTGACCACGAAACCTTCGCCGACCACATCGCTGATTTAGTCCTTAACCGCCTGCAGCCTACACTGTGCTCCACGCCCTCTGCGTCCGCCACTGCTGGCATTACTGCTGCCTTCTCCACCTTACCTGCTTCCGCATCAAATGCTGATGGCACTCTCTCTTCCGACCCTCTTGTTTTTGCAGCCACCGCATGTGCTACCGCTGCCAAAGCTCTTGCACAGCCCGCTCAGCGCGAGCATGACTTTGACTCTGCTCCACCACACTTTGCCTCCACCCTTACCTTTGGTTTCTGTGAGATTCGGTCCAGTGCCTGGGCACAGGGAGGACAGCTGTGGGAGTACTACCACGAGCCGGATCCCTCTCAAAATCCTCCCTTTGTATCCATAAATGCTGAGTCTGCACATGTTTTACATGCTCTCATCTGTGCTAGGCCTGATTCCCTCACTGACAAGATCGGCTCCTACAGCGCTGACACAGCCCGTCGCATGCCTGCTGACCCTGTTGGCGCTTATGCACTCATTAAGTGTTGCACCACTGTCAGTGGACATGCAACACAAAGTGTATCCATCATCCAGTTCAACACACTCTCTGTGAGTGCTGATGAGACTAAGGACGCGTATTGGGCCCGTAGTCTCATACTCTTGCGTGATCTAGGCGAAACGGTGCCTGGACAACTTTCTTTGGTTCTCTCCATTATCAACAGCCTCATCCACGAATTGTCTGAAATCTTCAGGGAGGTGAAACCATTTGAACTCGAGTGTCTTGCCTCAGACCCTATGCCTGTCGACGCACCACCCGTCATTGGGATGTTGTGGGAGTTCATTGCCCAGCATCTCACTGACTAGTGGAGCGCCGTTCAAAACAAGTGCATCCACCGTACGGCAGTTGCAGCTACCACCACCGCTCTCCTCTCCACTTCTTCTTCCTCCACCTCCTCATCCTCTCCCTCTACCTCGGCCGCATCCCTTCTCAGTTAGAGTGGGGAGGGTGGCCATGGGAAGGGGAGAGGGAAAGGCACTGGAGGCTCTGGTGCGGGTGGGCAGGTTGGTCTTGTTGGTGTGTGTGGCTTCCACCCATCACGAGCGACGGCAAGGAGAGCAGCGGTACAGGAGAGCGCGACGAAATGGTCCCCAATGCGGACCCCGGAGACACCGACGTGTCGGCAGGTGGTGGACCACCCACTCGGAGCTGACCGACGACTGCCCCAGCGTCGTGGATGCTGTCTCGGACCTCTTGCAGTTTTTCTGCAGCCCATCCTTGATGCGGACGCAGCTGGCACCGGAGCACCGACGAGTGGTGGCTCCATCCACCAGCAGCTGCCAGCGAGCTGCCACGACGCCCTGGGTGCTTGCCGGGATGCTTTGCGGTTTTTCTACAGACGCTAGAGTTTTCTCGGTGGACTGGCTCTTGAGCCCGATTTGCATGTTTTGCATTTTCTTTCCAACGATCGGTGCCGGACTTATGCGTGTGACCAATCGTAGTGTCCAGCTCGAGATTTTGCATCTCTAGGTTCAGACGGCATAGCGTTCTGATTTGTCTCAAAGAGTTACGGCCAAAACAGTGTTTTTGGGCCAGCTTTAGGACAGACCTTGCACTGCCGCGTGCGACACCTGTCGTGCGCCACGGCAGGTATTTATGATGTGGACTTGTCATTTGTTATCCCTCTCTGCATGTGTTTATTAATGGAAGCACATTTGATACTGAGTCGTGTCATCTAGCCAAACCCTTGCCGTTTCGCGTCCGACCTGTGTTGACGCTGCGAGCTGACTGAGCGCTAACGTCCAGTCAGTGGCAAGCATGCTAGGAAGCTTCCTAGAATATTCTCATGGTATATGAACAAATGAGCCACATCTCATTGTGCTGTGTAGCAGAGACGCAGCAACAGCAGCAGTGAGTGGCAGCAGCGGCAGCCACCCATAGCAGCATCAGCAGATCCTGGAGGGACCCACCACGACTACGTTGCAGCGGAGCGGTGGAGGCATCGGAGACAAAGGCGGCAGCTGCAAGCAACTGCATCCGTAGCAGCAACATCGGCGGGAGGCACCTGCTCCGGGAGAAGCTACGGGTAGCAGCCACTACAGTAGCAGCACCGGGTGGCAGTAGCACCCGTGTCTGGTCACCGGTGTGTACACACACAAAAAATGGGGGGAAGAAGCAGCTCGCATCAGCAGCTTTCGCCGGCTGTAAGCAATAGCAGCCGCAAGCTACACCAACCGCAGCAGCAGCAGGCAGCAGCTGCAGAAGGTGCCTGCAGCAGAAGCGGCGGTGAGCAGCAGCCGTAGCAGCAGAACCAGCAACTGTAGCAGCGGCGAGCAGCTGTAGCAGCATTCGCAGCAGCAGCAGCAGCAGAAGCAAGCAGCAGCCGTAGCAGCAAGCAGTAGCCGCAGGCAGCAGCTGCAGCAGCAGCAGCAGCAGTAGCAGTTGCTGCAGCAACCGCAACAGCAGTTGCTGCAGCAGCTGCTGCTGTCGGGCCTGAGGGGGACCCGACGCGAGGGACCCCGCCCCGGGGGGGGTCCGGTCGGTCGGGCACGTCGTGCTCCCGGAGGGCGCGACAGCGCCGGCCAAGCGCCGGCGCTTGAGCCAGCGCGTGCCGGTCAAACGCTGCCCCCTCATCGACTGAGAGGGGCAGGGGAGACCGACGGGCGGCCTCCGACCGGCTGTACGCGAGGGGGGGGAGCGAGCCTCCCCCTCCACTGTGCTTGCCGTGAGGGTCGAGCCAGACCAAAAAAGAAAAAAAAAGGAGGGGGAGAGAAGGGGAGGGGGCCTCGAGTGGGGCACCCCAGAAAACCCCAAAGGGGGCACCCAAGGAGGTGGCACCATCACACACAAAAAAAACCAAAAAAAACAACAAAAAAAGGAAGGAGGACAGGGGGTTCCTCGAGTGGGGCAGTTGAGTAAGGCCCGGGAAGGGGTGCCCCACTTGCGCCGAGCGTCGGTGAACAAAAAAAAAGACAAAAAACAAAAAAACAAAAGGGGATGATTTTTCTTTCTTTTTTAATTATTTTACTTTTAGTGTGGCTTGAGGCCACTACCGTCGGCTGATGACGGGGACCGCTATAGCCGCAGCCGCCGCGAGAGTCACAGTAGTAGTAGCAACAGTGAAGGTGGCTTGAGGCCACAGCCGTCTGTTGACGATGGTACCCGGTGCAGCATCAGCGGCACCGAAGGCGACTTGAGGTCGCAGGTTGCGATAGTTGCGCCATCGCCACCGCGTGCAACATTGTAGAAATACACTACGGCTGAGGTTGTTGCCTTGACTCACGACATCGCAACCCATCTGAGAGACGTTGCTGCATTCGTATCCCTCTATGTGGTGCTTTGCACCACCGGGGTCGAGTGTGTGAGATTATCACCTACGCTCAGCTCTCGACATGAGCTGCGTAGTGTGGACGTGGGCGTTGCCATCGCCGTGGTCTGCACCTAAGCCTCAGCCGTGGCAGCCGCCACCGGTACAGTGGTCGATGCAGTCGTGGCACGAGTCCCACTTGTCCTCAGAATTTTTGTGCTATTACTGTCGAGATAGGCAGCATGGCTGGCGCCAGTGCCGAAAGCACCCTCCTGGGTGGCATCCCCCCTGGGTACGATCCTCTCCACCTCCTCCTTCAGTGGATACGTCACCGAGTGATGCCATAGCGCTTTTGCATGGTGATATGGCTGCCCTACACATGGAGGTCCGGAACCTCAAGCGCATGGTCCAGCAGCTCCTTGACTACGTGACTTCCAAGCGAGTTGCCACCCCGCCGTAGGCGTCGCCTCCCACTTCATCCTCACCTTCCTCCCGATCCTGCATCCCTTCCTCTGATGATGCTAGTATATACCGGATCTCTTGTCTACATCCGTCACCCTCCGCTCCGTCCTGGAGGCTGTCGGCATCATACCAACGGACGGACCCTCAACCCCTCGCTGTATTGCTCGTTCTTGCACTCGTCGTGCGCGGCGGTGAGCTGCTCGTCTTTCACGGTGCGCACAGGCAGCACCATCAGAGGCGGCTGTGAGAGGAGTCTCAGGTGATGAGACCCCCTCGTCTCCTGTCCACGGGTTGGTCTGCCGAGTCCCCACAGCTCCTGCCAAGGTGTCAGTCGTGGGGGGGATGGTTTGTCCGCTGACGACCGCGGCGGAGCTCGGCATTGCTGAGGCGTCTGCTCTACAGCGCAGGATGATTGAGGCGGATGACGCTACACAGCAAACTCAGCTAGCGGAGAGTTTGGCGGGGGGAGACGTTCGCCTTCATGGAGACTCTTCATCGGAGGACGATTGGTCTAAGGCTGAGTCTGAGTCGGGGATGGAGATGGTGTTCGTTGATACCCTGGCGGATGACATAACCACGGCCGGTGTAGGAGCTCCGCTTGACGGTGTGCGCGCTCCCACATTAGCTGGTGAGGAGACAGTTGCCATGGTGCTAGGGGTAGTAACAGGAGCAGGTGATAGTGATGCTCATACTCGGCCCCCAGCAGACGCCCAGGTGGTTCAGACAGATAATGTTGGGCAGCAGGAGTAGGTGATGGATCACCAGGAGGAGGCAGACTTCCTCTATGAGGATCAGTTGTCCATCGTGGAGTGGTCGGACGCAGGGTTGGAGGTAGACGTAGAGGTCCAGTGCGCTGCCGTTCTTGCAGTAGCCGCGGCACGAGCATGAGATGGCCCCTCGGTGAGAGAAAACGTCAGAGTGTGCGACATGGAGGATGCAGAGCAAGCTGCGGACCTCCGACACCTCGCTGTTCTGACTGGTGTCGCTGACACCATGGCGGTTCCAGCCGTGGACACAACCACTCTTGTCCGAGCTACAGTTCCTGTACCCGAGCGCCTACGCTCCGCGGTCAATGAGCAGGAGGCAGTGGTGGCTCAAGCGGCGGCGCACGTGCAGAGTCTCATGGTCGAGCTCCGGGAGGCCAGCAACGATTGTTACACCGTGGATGTTCCAGCACGACGGGCTGTCGAGGAGTGTATGGAGGATATACAGAGGCGTCTCGAGGCAGCCGAGTGGTCTCTACAGGATGCACGTCTGGGACAGGCGGGCCTCCAGCAGCAGATGGATGATGGGCTGTGCACCAGGGGTCACGAGGAGCACCACGACACTGACCGCACCTTCGATGACCACGACGTCGCCGTGGATGCAGCTATACCTACACATGCCGACGTCCAGCTAGTAGCTGACGGCCGAGCGACAGAAATGTCACAAGAAGTAGGTACCTTCGCAGCATTCATTCCTACAGCCCCAGAGGACTTACGTGGCAACTCATTTTCTTGCGCTCCCGCTCTACCAGCACCTCGTGGCCCGGCGGCACTTGAGTCGACGACTGACGTAGAGGACATCGACTTGTGCGACAAGCAGGTGCAGCTCCACTCCTTCCTACGGGGTGAGACCGCGAGGCTACAGGAGGCTCTGGCTCGTGCCGATGCGCACACTAACGAGGTCCACCGTCAAGTTCGTTTCGTGACTGACCGTCTACATGCCGCAGATGCAGCCAGCCGATCGGTTGCCGCGTCAAAGCTTGTCGAGCTCCACACGCGCCTCGACGCTGCGGAGGCCGCGAGGCGATATGCAGCTCAGCAATTGGAGGCCATACTTGAGGCGATTGTTTTGGAGGAGGCCCTTAGCACTGCACCAGTCACATCAACAGATGACGACAGTAGTGACGACTACGACAGCGACGACGATAACAGCGACAATGACGACAGCGACGACGTCGCTCCGGGGTGAGGCTCTGTGCGAGCACATCCCACCTGCATCGTCGTCGCCCTTGTTATTGTTGTGCAAGGGTATGTGGCCATGGGGGAGCCGTGCTCCCTCCTCACGGACTATGTTGGGAGCAACCATCAGCTTTGCTTGTACTGTCAGCCTCTGCAGCATAGGGGGAGTGTTGGTGTGTGGACTTTGACCTGACACCTTTTAGAGGACAGCGAGGTTACTTGGGGTGTGGCACGATGGTATGGTCGAGGTTATGCTGGTCGAGACCCGCGCACCTGGTGAGTTTCACCGGTGTGATGTGGAGACCCATTGCCTCCATGTGCTATGTATGATCCATGTAAGGTTATGCTGGTCGAGACCCGCACACCTATTCAGTTCTACCGGTCTGACGTGGAGACCCATTGCCTTTATGTGTTATGTATGATCTATGCATGATGTGGTCGAGACCCGGACACCCGGAGACATTTTCCGGGATCACGAGGAGACCTTGTTCCTCTTTCTCTCTTGCATGATGTTTGACACGTAGATGTTTGATTGACTTCGTGCATGGTCGAGACCCGGGAATTTGGTGGGATGCACCATTGTCACGAGGAGACCATGTGCTGTGGTATGCTTGATCAGTGCTCGCTATGATTGGTTGCCTAAGCCATCATCTCTTGCCTTTGCTCAGACATCGTTATGTTGACAGTTGTGTCAGCCAGGGGGAGTGTTGGTGTGTGTGGCTTCCACCCTTCACGAGCGACGGCAAGGAGAGTAGCGGTACACGAGAGCGCGACGACATGGTCCTCGATGCGGACGCCGGAGACACCGACGCGTCGGCAGATGGTGGACCACCCACTCGGAGCTGACCGACAACTGCCCCAGCGTTTGGATGTTGTCTCGGACCTCCTGTAGTTTTTCTACAGCCTATCCTTGATGCGGATGCAGCTGGCTTCGGAGCACCGACGAGTGGTGGCTCCATCCACCAGCAGCTGCCATTGAGCTGCCACGACGCCCTGGGTACTTCCCGGGGTGCTTTGCGGTTTTTCTGCAGACGCTAGAGTTTTCTCGGTGGACTGGCTCTTGAGCCCGATTTGCATGTTTTGCATTTTCTGTCCACCAATCGGTGCCAGACTTATGTGTGTGACCAATCGTAGCATCTGGTTTGAGATTCTGCATCTCTAGGTTCAGATGGCGTAGGGTTCTGATTTGTCTGCACAGAGGTACGGCCAAAACAGTGTTTTTGGGCCGGTTTTAGGACAGACCTTGCACTGCCACGTGCGACACCTGTCGTGCGCCGCGGCAGGTATTTATGCTGTGGACTTCTCATTTGTTATCTCTCTTTGCATGTGTTTATTAATGGAAGCACATTTGACACCGAGTCGTGTCGTCTAGCCAAACCCTTGTCGTTTCGCGTCCGACCTATGTTGATGCCGCGAGCTGACTGAGCACTGACGCCCAGTCAGTGCTTGGAAGCTTCCTAGAATCTTCTCAGGTCTGGGCAAGGGGAAGACCTCCAGCAGTGCTAACTCGGTCGCGTCCTCCTCCAACACAGTCACATGCTGGAACGGTGGTGCTACCGGGCACTCTACACCAAAGTTATCAGCCCCACCAGATAACAAGCGTCTTCCATCGTCTATGCAGGCGCATTGGGGGTGCTCTTCTGGCACTACTACAACCTCTTCTCGTGCCACCACCTCCACAGTTCCTGCCAGCCGCAGCTCCTCTGTTGCCATCGACGTTGTCGCCTACAGCACATCTGTGACCCCACCACTGCTCCCTTATCGTTGGGGTTGCCCCCCAGGGTATGGAGGGCCGATCTACGAAGCCCCCCTTCCAGGTCTTATTCGCCTCCTGCCTGGGCGTCTCTCATACCCCCACTTTGATGTCACCCTTCTGGGGTTATCATCACCTAGGACCCATCTGAGGACAAGCAGTAGTTGGATGTTGCCTTCTCCCACGCTGTCTACCAGTGTCACCTTCGAGATCAGGGAGGTGAGAGTGGATACTCTGGGTTAGAGTCACTTGTGTGTGTCGTTGCGGAGGGGTTACCTGGTCCTGCATCCGGTCATGTTCTCGGGTGTCCTACTGATGTCTCATGGATTGAGGATTGGCAGTCTGTCCGCTTGCCCTGATGTCTTACTGCCTATGGTCAGCATCTTTCCCCCCACGGTGCCGTTGCCATTGTGAGTCGTGACCCCTCCACTGTTTGTACGTCGGGTGGCTTCATGATCCTTGACTCCGGAGCCACCTATCACATGACCTTGTCACGTTCGTACTTTACCTCTCTTGGTCCTTTTGGCTCTGTTCGCTTTGTTCACACCGGCTCTGAGCAGCTGCTTCATATTCAAGGGGCTGGTGTCATGCGCTTTGTGAACTCAGGAGGGGAACTTTTCTTGTCATGTATGTTCCATCGCTTGAGTTGAGTCTTCTCTCTGTCACGACGCTTGACGACCAGGGTATGGACTTCTCCTCTAGTCGCGGCGTTGCCTCCGTCTGTCATTGCACCTCTAGCCGCATCTTGCTATAAGGCAAACGCTGTGAATGCTTGTTCCGTTTTCCTATCTTTGCACCCGTTCCTGCCACTGTTGTCCACGTGCACATTGCTCGGTCTCTCTCTCTCTCTCTCTCTCTCTCTCTCTCTCTCTCTNTAGCCGCATCTTGCTATAAGGCAAACGCTGTGAATGCTTGTTCCGTTTTCCTATCTTTGCACCCGTTCCTGCCACTGTTGTCCACGTGCACATTGCTCGGTCTCTCTCTCTCTCTCTCTCTCTCTCTCTCCTGCACACACGCAGCTGTTGCACTGTCGCTTGTGCCACATACACACTAGTGCCATTGAAAGCCTGCTTTGTGTGCTTCCTGCGGATGGTCTTGATGCTGCTACATTCCCTACCCCTTGCCCCCCTGATTGCCTTGACTGCGCCCTTGGAAAAATGCATCGGTCCCTTTTTTCCACCTCCGACTCTCGCGTGTCCCACCCCATTGATCTCCTGCATGCATATGTCGTGGGGCCTCTTTCTCACTGATGACTTCTCTCAAAAGTTGCTTTCAAGAGTGACGCATGTTCCACTCTTGAGTCCTGGCTTCCACAGGGTGAACTAGCCTGTGGACGTCGCCTCCGTTTCTTTTGTTGTGACCGTGGTGGCGAGTTCATGGGACCTACTACTCGGTTTCTCATGTCTCGCGGGGTGTGCATTGAGGCTACCGCCCCATACACACACCAGCAAAAGAGGGTCTTTGAATGCTAGAACAAGACTCTTGTTAAAGGTATCCGCACTCTTCTCAGTGCCTCTGACCTCCCTCCTCTCTTATCGTTTAAGGTCATGTCCTACATGACGTGGGTCTAGAACCGCATTCCTCACGGTCCCCTCCCTCGTCATGTTACCCCGTTTGAACGTTGGTTTGGTCATCGCGTTGAGCTTCACCTTGCTCATGGCTGGAGATGTGTCGCTGCTGGCTCCCCGAGGACCTTCACGACGGAAAACTCAGTCCTCGTGCGAGTCTTTGCACCTTTCTCGGTGTCTCTGCCTTGTCCAAAGCTTGCCGATTTTGGGACCCCTACCTGCCCCACGTGGTCGAGTCCCATGATGCTCTCTTCTTTGAGGATGTCTTTCCTTGCAACCAGTCACGTGTCGCTTTGCCCTCTTCCCTGTCCTCGCTTCGTCAACTTGGGAGGGGTGTTTCTGCCTCAGCCTCCAATCTCGCAGGGGCTCAGCCAGCTCTATCTGGTTTGGTCCCGTCCTCTTCTACGGGCCCCTCCTCCTCTAAGGCGCCTTCCTCCCCTGAGGTATCTTCTTTACCTGATACGCTTTCCAACGCCTCACCTTCTCCCTCTGTCTCCTCTGACTCCATGTCAGCACCTCTCAGTGCTACGCCAACGTCTGTCAATACCCCGTCACAGTCTTCCCCATAAGGCAGCACACGGATCATATCCGTGGATCTTGAGGTGGATTAGCATCCGTGGGACGGGTATTGGACCTGGATCCGGAACCAGGATTCTGGATTCTGGATCCATAGATTCGCGGATCCATGGATTTACGGATCCGGGACCGTGATCCACGGTTCCCGTATACCAGATCCAGCCTGATCTACATGGACGAAATAAATTTCTACATATGGTACGCTCGACTCCTCCCTGAGAGGAGTCGCACACGCCTGCAGCATAAATGACTCCTCCCAGGGAGGAGCCCAACGCAGCACGCTTGTCTGGGAGTACCCGATTTCTGACATAGTTGACCCACGCCGTTGGATCGTCTGGCCTGTCAGGCAATGGCCATTGAGGATCGGTCGCGTGCGTCGAACGTGGACCACCAGAACTTCGCTCCCCCAGTTCTGATGGTCCACGTCCAATGCACGGTCATACTCTACTCAAGTGCAGATGTCAAGTGCGGCACGCGGACATGACTATTTGCATTTGAATGAGCAAGTTTCTAGGATCCGTGACAGATTTGAGCAGGACCTCTCGCAGTTTTTTCCTCTCTCCCCCCCTTCCCCCCCCTCAGGATCCGGTTAGGATCCGGGAATACAAGCCAAATCCAGGAACCTGGATCCATAACTGTGAATCCAGTTCTGGATCCGGTATCTGTGGATAGTTACCACAGATCCCAGGATCCGTGTGCAGCCTTACTTCCCCACGCGTTGTCCTTGACTCCCCTGTGATGCGTGCTTTGCAGCCCTCTGCATCCATCAGTGCGAAAGAACCCCCTCCTGTCACTGATGCCCCTCCAGTTAGACTCGCTCCAGCGTCGCACTCGCTCCAGTGCATCCTCCCCTAAAGCTAACTCAGATGTCCGACCTACTAGACTGGATGCACTTGGTCTTGCTGTCAGTGTGGTCCACCCCAACTCAGCAGTAGGATATGCACTCGTAGCTCATGAGTTTCACAATGCCCTTGAGGCACCTGCTGCCTTCTACGTTGTTGCCTGCTTTGTAGCGAGTGGACTTCCCCCACTCCCACCAGAGCCTTCTCCTGTGCGTCAGGCAAGGAAGGTAGCTGACGCTGACCTCTGGGAAAATGCCATGCATGAGGAGCTCACCGCCCTCCAGGAACATGAGGTCTTTGAGCTTGTCGATCTCCCACCAGTTCGCAAGGTCGTTTCAGCTTGCTGGGTTCTTCGGCGCAAGCTGAAACCTGACCGCATGGTCGACAGGTATAAGGCCCGCCTCACCGTCAAGGGATTCTCCCAGGTTCCAGGCATCAACTTCGATGAGACGTTTGCCCCAGTCGGACGATACACCACGGCCAGAGCTCTCTTGAGTCTGGTCGCCCAACACAATTGGGAACTGGAGCAGATGGATGTCAATAATGCGTTCCAACATGAATGACTGGACAAGGAGATCTACATGGTACAACCCCTAGGCTTCACTGATGGCACGGACAAGGTCTGGCGGTTGCGCAAGGCTCTTTAGGGGCTCAAACAGTCGCCTTGCTATTGGAATAAGGAGATCTCCTCCACACTCAAGAGAGGAGGATACCGTCATAGCACTGTTGACTCAACACTCTTCTTGAGTCTACCCTTGCAGCCCTTAGTGGCCATACTGGTCTATGTGGATGATCTTCTCATTGAGTCATCCAGTCCTGCAGTGGTGAAATCAGTGAAGACTCTCGTGCAGTCCACCTACAAGACAAAAGACCTCGGCCTGGCTTGAGTGTTCCTTGGCATGGAGCTTGAGCGTAACCGTCAGCACCGCACTCTGCACGTGCACCAGGCTGCCTACATTTGTAGCCTAGGGGAGCGCTTTGCCTCCTGGCTGGCTGACACTCCCACTGCATCCACACTGATGACTCCATCTGGTCAGTGTCTGCTGAAGTCACTTGACACTTCTGAGCTGGATGAGCCTGTCGATGTCACAGATCACCTCAATGTGATTAGATCCCGGATGTACCTTGCCACCACCACTCGTGCGGACATGGCCTTCTCGGTCAATTTTCTTGCCCAATTGTCACTGCAACCTCGCCACAGGCATCTCAAGGCAGCACTGCATGTCGTCTGCTACGCACTGTCCACCGTACGAGTAGGGTCGTGCTATAAATCACAGCCTTCTGTGGTTGTTGACGGGTACACTTACAGTGATTGGGCTTGTGACACAGATGCACGTAGTCGCACCGGCTACATCTTTCTGGTGGGTGGGATTATTGTCTCTTGGAATAATGGAAAGCAGGAATGTGTTGCTCGCAACTCCTGTAAGGCTGAGTATGTTGCACTTGGACCATGTACGTGTGAGAGTGAATGGTTGTCTCGCCTGCTGCAATAGCTTTGTGTACCCATTCGCTACATCACACTGCGTTACGACAAACAAAGCACCAAGGAAATTGCTGTGCATGATGGCATGCATCACTCGCACACTAAGAAAAACAACATTAAGCATCACTTTGTTCGCGAGCGCATTGCCGCAGGAGAAGTTCAATTTGTCTGGGTCAACACTCGTCAGCAGCGTGTAAACTTTCTCACCAAAGCTCTTAGCAGTGGAATGTTCAACGCAGACGTGCATACAGTTGGCCTATTACGTACACATGATACCCCTGGTCGATGTGATCACCCTCTGTCCGTTGTCGGTACTGTTGCTCTTTATGTGGAGTGTGGACTCTTCGTCTGTGGGTCATGGGGGAGTGTTGGTTATAATTTTCAGACACGCAAGTGACCTCTTGACTCCATCCACTCATTCACATCATCACTACAGATGACTAAGCGGACATGAAGCTCAAGGCGCACATGTTGTGGGCCATGCATCGTTGGCGTCTCAGTCCGGTGCAAGAATGGAGCGAGCTCAGTTGTGCTCAGTCATATCTGAGAACATACCTGCATTTTCTGAGTGTGTGATGGTTAGCTCTCACATGAGAGAAATACTTGGGAGTACATGCACCACATACGCTCGTGTCGATGTGGTTGAGCTTTGCTCTTTTGCATGTTTTTAGCTTACTGAGCCAGGTTGCTGATCTCTTGGGACCACACGTCCGGTTCATACCGGCGTGTGAGAAACCGCCTGGAGCTCGCTCGCTCCAGGGTCGGGTTCGATCCCTAGGTGGTGTCCGGGCCCCGCGTCGAGAGTCTCACGTGGGTAGCCCGGTCAACTGGCACTTATCACTTTGCTTGCTCCTTACTCACTCGTAGTTCTCTCTGAGCTGTGGTCTCAACTTTGTTTGTAACCTCTTGCCGCTCCCGTTGCCATGGCCCCAGCATGAGCGACTATTGTGCTTTACGATGCCTGTGCCAGCTTTCTATCACTGCCTACACGAGTCGACCGAGAAAACTCTAGTGACTAGAGAAAACCTGCAGAACATCCCAGCAAGCACTTGGAACGTTGTGGTAGTTGTCTGGCCGCTGTTGGTGGGTGGGGCCACCACCAGTCGGTGCTCCGACGCGAGCTGGATTCGTATCAAGGATCTGCACGAGCATGATGAGAAGATGCGTGGAAGCTTAGCAACACAGAGTCTGAGTAGGCGTCAGTGCCTCGTCAGACGGCGACGACAGTCACAAGTCGTACACACAACAGCAAGGGTCCGGCTAGGAGACACAAGGCAAAGTGTCAGAATGCTTCAATAGCGTTTGCAGAGAGAGAGAGATGACAAATGACAGGTCCACAGCACAAATACCTGCCACGGCGCACGGCGGGTGTCGCACGCGGCAGTGCAAGATCTGTCCTAAAACCGGCCCAAAATCACTGTTTTGGCTGTAACTCTACGCACACAAGTCAGAACGCTACGCTGTATGAACCTAAACGTACAGGATCTCGAGCCGGAAACCGTGACTGGTCACATGCATGCATCCGGCATCAAATGGTGGACACACAATGCAAACATGCAAATTGGGGTCGCGGCCAGTCCACCGATAAAATCCTACAGGTTGCAGAAAAAACTACAGGATGTCCCAGGCAGCGTCGAGAGCTCTGGGACGGTCGTCAGTCAGCTCCAAACTGGTAGTCCACCAACAGACGACGCACCGGTACCACCAAGGTCCGCATCATTGATGAGCACGGGCATGGACACGGCCGAGTGGTCACATTAAACTGTACAGGTCGACAGGAACGTCACAAATCACAACACTCCCCCATGACCCGATGGTACGCATGTCCATAGACGTGCAGCACTAAAACGAGTACAACAATGAGTGCAAAAACAATCGTGACACAGACACAGACACATCCCACACTCAACCACTCTCAGGCAAGGGGCAAAGCCCAATAGAACAAATGGCCACCAGAAACTTCCCACGTGCTAGTGCATTCGTCAAGAAGTAAGCACGCTGCATGTCAGTGCCAACCCATATGACGGAGATCACGTGTCGCTCCACCAGATCAAGCACAACGTGATGGTCAACCCGAATGTGCTTCGTGCAATCGTGAAAGACACCAGAGTTCTCTGCAATGGCAAGGACACTCTGGTCGTCGCAACGAAGCACAATGGCGGGTACCGACTAACCCAGCTCAAGGAACAGGCGTTGCAGTCACACTACCTTAGCAGCCCCTACACCCAGAGAAACATACTCCGCCTCCGACGAGCTACGTGCAATCCAGCCCTGCTTCCCATTGCACCAGGACACAGTGGTACCACCGAGCAGGAACACATAACCGGTGCGACTGCGCCCATCTGGACTCCAGGCCTAGTCGATGTCGGTGTAGCCGTCAAGAACCACCGAACACTGCCGGCGAAAACAGAGTCTGAGGTACGATGTGGAGACCACATACCGTACCACTCGCACAGTTGCATGAAGGGCTCTAGCGCGTGGAGCTTGCAAAAAATGTGCAAGGAGGTTAACGGTGAAGGCAATGTCGGGGCGTGTGGTACTGGCCAGGTACATCAGAGATCCGATGAGACGGAGGTTCAAGGTCACATCCAGTGTCTCCCCCAACTGTGTGGGATCATCCACCTTTAGGGCATCCTGCCTGTGATGCGTGAGAGGTGTGGAGGTCGTGGGCACTGCGCCAAGGAGGTCACTAAAGTGTTCCCCTACGACGCGTGCGTATCGGACTGATGCAACATTAGTGTCCGACATCTGCGGTCTCGCACGATCTCCATGCCAAGAAACACCATTGCAGGACCAATGTCCAACTTATAGGCAGTGTGGAGGACCGCCTTGACCTCCTTCACGGCCTCCATGGAAGGAGACGTAATCAGAAGGTCGTCCACATAGACTAGGATGGCGGTGAACCACTCAAGAATCCGTTGGATAAAGAGAGAGGGATCTACCTTACTTTATACATATCCTGCACGAGTCAGGGTGCCAGTGATCTCCTGGTTCTAACACTGAGGAGACTGCTTGAGGATGTACAAGGACTTACGCAAGCACCAGACCTTGTCACCGTCCTCAAAGCCAGGTGACTGAGCCACATAAATCTCCTCATCCAGAGAGCCATGGAAGAACGCATTGTTCACGTCCATCTTGTGCAGTTCCCAGTCATGCTGAGCCACTACACCGAACAGAGCGCGAGCTGAGGTCATGCGGCCGACAGGGACAAAGTTGTTAGTGTAATCAATACCCTCGATCTGAGAATACCCCTTGACGACCAAGCGAGTCATGTGGCATTCCAGTGAGCCATCCGGCTTCACTTTCTTCCAAAAGACCCACTTGACCTGAATAGCCTTCCTCCCGGGTGGAAGGTCGACTACCTCGTAAACTCCGTGCTCTCGGATGGCGTGAAGCTCATCCTCGCAGGCAGCACGCCAGGCGTCAGCATCCTCTGATGAGAGAGCTTCCCTCAGTGTGCCCATATCACGCGCCATAGAGGAAGAGCTCTGAGTGGTAAGTGCGCACACCTCAGTGCTAGGTCTGACGACCACAAGGTCAGCTGCTGTATTACAGGCAATATGAAAGTTGCGAGTGACCAGATTGTGTCCTACGGGGCACGCTTGATGTACCTTTGTGTGCTTTTTGTGGACACTCAGGCCTAGGGGCTTTTTGCCGGGATCACCACTCGCGATGCTCCGAGTGGAGCACCTGTGTGCGGGACCAGACACTCGCTGGACTCCGGAGACCAATGGTCGAAGACGACCGCCGACTCACGTGAGTAACCTGGACTAAAGGGACTCACCTCAGGCTCAGGGACAGACACGACCACCGCTGCTGAGGACTGAGGCAAAGGAGTAGGTGACGTAGTGCAAGGAGATATGTGTGTGGGAGACATGGGAATGAGTGTGATAGTAGGAGCAGGAGGAGAGGCAGGGATACTGGCGGACACAGGTACAGGATCATGGGTACCTGTGGGGTGCGAGGATACAGGGGTAGAAGCCGGCTATGCCGGAGAGGTCTCTGGGCCGACAGCGATGATCGTTGGGTCATCAAGAGCCGGAGACTGAGAAGTGGAGGGGGCTCGAACGGACACATCAGCCGTGCGAGAGGTGCTCGTAGGCTCAGACTCCACCATCTGTTGAGAAGCCTCACACGTAGGAACGTGCATGACGGACAGCGACGTGATCGAGGTCAGAACACAGTAGGTGAGAGACTCAAAGAAGAGCGCATTACGGGACTCAACGATGCGACGACGGGCGGGATCCCAAAAACGCCAGGACATTGACCGTGGGGAGATGCCTACGAAGGCACACAAGCAACCACACGGCAAGAACTTGGACCCCTGATAGTCCTCGATGTACCATACAAAAGCCAAGGATCCCCAGACACGAGCGAGACGCAGGTCAGCACGGTGGCCAAACCAAAGCTCGTATGGTGTAATGTGGTCTGGAAGGGGACCATGCGGCAGGCGGTTCCAGACCCACGTCATGTAGGCGAATCCTTCAAAGGCCAAGGACTCCGGGAGACCACACTCTGACCGCATAGCGCGAACCGCATCCTCCATGGCACAGTTCCAGCGCTCAGAGACATCATTCTGTTGAGGATTAGCAAGAGCGAAAGCCTGGTGAAAAACCTCGTGCTCGGCAAGAAGGTTGTCCATCTCACCAAGAAACTCGCCACCGCGATCCGAACAGAAGGTATACAGCGTATGGCGAGACTGACGCTCAGCCATCACTGGCCAGAGGCAAACCGCGAGAGCGGCATCACACTTCTAGCGCAGGCAGTAGACCCACCGCATCCGGGTGAAGTCATCAGTCAGGGTCAGGACGTATCTGCCTCGATCGGACAGGGACTCGACAGGAAGAGGACCGAAAAGGTGCGAATGGACCAAATCGAGAGGGCGAAGTGTGTGAGAACGGGAGTCAGGGTAGGTGCAACGATGCATCTTACCCTCAGCGTAGAACAGACAATCGGTCTTGGGCGGCTTCTGGAAAGAAGCCGCCTCAAGACTGAGTGCGGGTTGTGTCCGGATGAGCATCAACACAGTGCCAGAGCTCACATGACATAGGCAAAGATGTAGCAGTCGCTGGTGCTCAGCAGATAGAACCCCAGTGGAAAACACTCGGCAGGAGGAGAGGGGGAGCAAGAAGGAGGAGGAGAAATCCAAGAGACATGATACAGATCATCCACAACAAAGGCACGAAGAACAACGGCACGAGTATCAATAGTGTGCTCCACAGAGAGTCCCATCAGTGTGCAGGCATGCATAGAAAGCAAGGTGAGCTCAAGGTCAGGCACAAAAAGCACCTCAGAAAGATACAGGGGGACAGACGGGCCATCAAAGCACACAACCCCAACACCCTGGACCGGTAAGGACTGACCAGAGCCTATGCGAATGGAGCGAACAGACACAACAGGACCGAGAACAACGAAGTCACTGCGAAAACAGGTCATGTGATGAGCGACACCAGAATCGATGATACAAGTGCCACCGGGATTACGACAGGAGGACATCACCGTACAACAGGCAATGGAGCACTCGGTTTCAAACAGGCGTTAAGCAGCAGGTGAGGAGGAACGACAAAGGGCACAGCGGTGCGACTCATGAATCCAATCGGTACTGCCAGGCCCATCATCATCACATGCCAGCTGTGCCCCCCCCACACGAGTCATTACGAGCGACGCGAACAGACGAACAAACAGTTTGTGAACCACCCAGTTGTGATAACACACTCGTACCTCCCTGAAATCGAAGCGCCAAAACATGACAGAGCTCGGCGATGGTGCGGTCACGCGGGTCCGGGTCGCCACTGCTCACCGGTGAGGAAGCGGGAGTTGCTGTAGTTGTGGTCGTCGCGCGACCAGAGGCTGTGCTCCTGGACGTAACTCGCTGCGCGTGTGCAGCCTGAAGACTGCGAGTGATCCGCGCCCAGACAAGCACGTGCTTGCACTTGGTGTAGCGATGAGCGCCTCCACAATTGTAGCAGTGGACAGTGCATCCACTGCTACCGCCCAAAGGCTGCTACTTCTGCGACTGCTGCTGGCCCGAACCACGCTTCCTCCTACGCTTCTTCCCCTATGTCACGGCTGCCACACCCTGCATCTGAGTCGGGGTAGCCAGGGTGGAAGGGGAAGAGGAGGGTGTGCCAGAGGATGAATAAGTGGTCTACAAGAGGGGCATCGGCGGCGACGCAATGACCGCTGCAGCAAGAGAACTCTCCTAGTGGGCCACGGCTCCCTTGCAGGCGGAAGTGAGCTGGAGGAAGAGTTGATGCGCCCAAGGAAGAAGGTGAAGGGAGGTGGACTAGGGCTCGAGCACGGTGTCGCTGTACCCCAAAAAGATGTCTACGTGCTCAAGACGGACTCTGATCATGAGTGTGCGAAGCGCCCAGAGTTTTGTACCTCCTGAAGCCCCATGGCGCATGTAGATGCGCATGGCACGACGCCAGTAATCAGCTCCAGACACATAGGTCCCTGACGAAGGGAATGGAAAGCGCGAATGTGAGCCGCTCGGGTAGAATGTGTCTCTACAGCAAGCAGGGACAGTGCCAGGACCCAGCCCCAATGTGGATCAGCAACCACGCCCGTGCTTGCCTCTCCAAGGAAAGGGCAAAAGTCCACGACAGTCTCACGCGGCATGGCTTAAAGGAGTCCGCGCATGGCCGGAGCTGCTGTCAGCAACTGAGCGCGGTCTGTAACCTGGTACGGACTGTGATAGTAGGGCCATACCCCCTCTGAAGTGGCCCAGACCTGCAAGAGAGTCTCCTAGCAGTCAAAGCCGTCCTCGCTGACATAGCGTGGTGGCGGTGCCTTGAAGTCCTTTGACTGCCACTCCATGGACATGGCAACCACTGGCTGGGAGGAACGAGGGATGGGGAAGACACCAGGATGAGGAAAGTCGCCGAGGTAGGGATGAGGTGATGGACGGATCTCCGAGGACAAGGAATGGGAACGCGTCTGAAGCTGGCTGAGACGCTCCTGAAGCACACGAATGTCCCACTCATGGGTGTCGTCATCCATCCTTGGCATCTCAGGGTCCTCATCCAGAGGATCGAAGAGTGGCTGGTCCTGTCCTTCTGCTCTCCTCGATGTAAATGTTTCCTGCTGTGCAGAAGGTATGGCACCGCCGACTCCCTCGTATGTCCGTTGTGGGGTCATGCACTGACCACGAATAAGATCAGTGAGCACACGGATGGCGTCAGTCTATTGCTGCTGCTGACGAAGTATCTCATCCTACTGACTCCGCAGATCCGCAATGGCCTGCGAGCGTGGGCTCATGACCACTGAGGAGGAGGAGGAGGGATCTAGCGGTCCTTTGCCCTTGTCACCGGTCGGAGCCATGTCAGTATGGACCGGGATGTCAAATCGGTCGGATTTCAGAACCGTTAGAGGTTCTTGGGGAGTTAAACTGCTAGAAACCTTTTGACTTTCCGACCCCAAAATTTGACTAAGGCAGGTGCTGACGTCAGCCGGGGTTTGCTGACATCAGCAAGGACCTGATGACGTCAGCAAGGAAAATGCTGATGTCAGCACAGTTTCGCCCTCCTTTTTTTTACAACCCTCCGCGGCAGCCGCACGGAAGCTGCGCGGAAGCTCAGCAACAGCTTCCGCTCGACTGCTACCGCTGCTGTGCCTGTGCTTGCAACAACAGCCGCGTAGCTATGCGCTGCTGCTACGTAGCGGCGCTACAGCGCGCTGCTCTAGCTGCGCGCTGCTGCTGCTGCGTGCTGCCGCTGTCGTGTTGCTGTTTGTGCTGCTAGCTGCTATTGCTACTATTGCTCAATGTTGCCGCTGCTGCGTGCTGCTGCGTGGTGCTGCTACTCCTGCCCACCGCCGCCTGCTGCGGTTGCTGCCTACTACCGCTGCACAACGCTGCTGCGCGCTGCTCCTGCTGCGCGCTACTCCTGCTACGCGCTGCGGCTGCTACGCGCTGCGGCTGCTACGCGCTGCTATTGCCGCGTGCTGCTGCTGCTGTTGCTCGCCGCCGTGTGCTGCAGGTGCGGCCTGATGCCACCGTTGGCAGTGCCGATGCCAGCGGCTGCTAAAAGTTGCCGCCTGCTGCATATGTCGCCTGCTACTGCTAGCGACTGCTGCTCATGTACTCTCACGTGTGGATCGGCTACAGCAGTGACGCTCACGGCTGCAACTTTGCTGCATCTCTGATGTGTAGCTCGGCAAGAACTGTCTCACCATTATGATTTCATGAGAAGATGCGTGGAAGCTGTTGTGATTTGTGACGTTCCTGTCGACCTATACAGTTTAGTGTGACCACTCGGCCGTGTCCATACTCGTGCAGATCCCTGATGCAGACCCAGGCAGTACCGGTGCATCGTCCGGTGGCGGACTACTGGCTTGGAGCTGACCGACGGCCGTTCCAGAGCTCTGGACGCTACCCGAGACCTCCTGCAGTTTTTGTACAGCACGCAGGACTTTATCGGTGGACTGGCCGTGGGCCCGATTTGCATGTTTTTGCATGTTTTTTCCACCGTTCGATTCCGGATGCATGCATGTGACCAATCGTAGCGTCCGGCTTGTGATTTTGCACATCTAGGTTCAGACGGCGTAGCATTCTGACATGTGTACGCAGAATTACGGCCAAAACAGTGGTTTTGGGCCGGTTTTAGGACAGATCTTGCACTGCCGCGTGCGACACCCGCCGTGCGCCGCGGCAGGTACTTATGCCATGGACCTGTCATTTGTCATTTCTCTGTGCAATTATATTCAGTTTGAGTTTCCTGACACTCTGTCCGTGTCCCAACCCAGACCCTTGCAGTTTTGTCTCAAACTTGTGACTTTTGTCACACGCTGACGTGGCGCTGACGCCTAGTGTCACGGCAAGTGGTTAGGAAGGTTCTAGGAAACTTCTCTTGGTATCAGAGCAACAAGCAAGAGCTTGTTGTGCTGCACAGCAGAGATGCAGCAATCGCAGCAGCAGTGAGCAGCAGCAGCGGCAACAACACATAGCAGCAGCGACAGGTCCTGGGAGGACCCACCAACCTGCGCCATTGCAAGGCGTAGGCAGCAACACCTGCACGACAGAGGAGTCGTGCAGGAGGGGTGCAGCAGTGTAGCAGCACGCCAGCGCAGCAGCGCCATAGCAGCTGTCCAGCAGCGCAGCAACAGAGCTGGCAGTTTTGACCACAACAGCAGCAGTAGCAGCAACATCGGCGGCGGCATCAGAAACATCAGCAACAGTAGCCGCCAAAGTGGCTTGAGGCCATTGCCGTCAAGCTTGACGGCAGCAGCAGCAGCAGCAACAACAGCAGCGTGCGCCACCGCTGCCCCTGTCCGTGCAACTTCCTAGAAGCCGCACGGACGTGGAGGAGCCGCGGACGAAAATCGCGTCAGCCACCACCTCCCTGTCGGCACGAGCTTGCCCTGGCTTCAAACGAACGCCGTTTTTGGCGTTTGAGGGTGCGTTGGAAAGCTCTTCTCTCAAG
>SZWC01001016.1:158454-173332 GCA_023375785.1 Penium margaritaceum
CAGCAGCAGCAGCAGCAACATCGGCGGCGGCATCAGAAACATCAGCAACAGTAGCCGCCAAAGTGGCTTGAGGCCATTGCCGTCAAGCTTGACGGCAGCAGCAGCAGCAGCAACAACAGCAGCGTGCGCCACCGCTGCCCCTGTCCGTGCAACTTCCTAGAAGCCGCACGGACGTGGAGGAGCCGCGGACGAAAATCGCGTCAGCCACCACCTCCCCGTCGGCACGAGCTTGCCCTGGCTTCAAACGAACGTCGTTTTTGGCGTTTGAGGGTGCATTGGAAAGCTCTTCTCTCAAGATCTCCAGAGCTACTATTCACGCTCAGTTTCGTGCTCTGTCGCCACCAGCAAAGACTGAAGTGCACCGCAGATTTGTTTTCTGCTGAAATTCGGGCAGAACAGGGAAAAGTGACGTTTTGCCACTTTTTCCAACTTTTTGTGACTGAAAATTTCACCATCATGTTCAGAACATTCAGGAGCCTCTGTGGTCCAAATTTCGCTTGATTTGGACAACCTTGAATTTTTAGTGCCGAAATTTTTAAATTTCAGCACTTAGCCACATTTCTGGCCGTCAGCACCATACTTAGCCAAATTTTTGGGCCGGACAGTCAAAAGTTGCCAGCGTTTCAACTCCTCGAGAAACGCTAACGGTTTTGAAATCCAACAAACTTGACCTGTCGCCCCATGCTGAGCGGCGACATGAGCCTGTCCGACAAGGAGAAGGGACCAGGCGACCCCTCCTCCTCTTCGTCTGGTGTACTGAGTCCACGCTCGCAGGCCATTGAGGACCTGCNGACCTGCGAAGCCAGCAGGATGAGATGCGTCGCCTCCAGAGAGAGCAGACTGACGCTATCCGCACGCTGACTGAGCTTCTGCGTGCTCAGTCCACGGCTCCTCAGCGGGTTTCTGAGGGAGCTGCCGGCGTCGCGGTCTCTACCCAGCAGTCGGCTCAGGCACCCGTGACAGGCACTCGACCTGTCCCACCACCTGCTGACCTCCTGGATGATGAGCCACTCATGCCAGGCATTACTCATGATTCCCCGGCTCAGGAGATTCGAGTTCTTCAGGAGCGCCTCCGTCAGCTGCAGACGGGCACCCGATCGCCTCCGTTTTCCCCGATACCATTGTCACCTGACTACCCCGGCAACCATCCACTTCCGGGAGTCTTCCCCGTCTCCCGTCCTCCTCAGCCTGCGGTCGCCCTCCCCACGGAGCGGCAACCCAAGGACTTTGAGACACCACCCCCACGGTACACCACTGAGGACGGCTTCGACTGCTGGGAGATCCTCTTTCAGGTTTGGGCCACTTCCGAGGGCGTGTGGCCCTACTACCACAGCCAGTATCAGTCTACAGACCCAGCACAGGTGCTGACAGCAGCCAGGGCGATGCGCGGCCTCCTCTACGCCATGCCACGCGAGACCGTCGTCGACTTCCGCCCTTTCCTTGGCGAGCCTGGCACAGGCACCGGCACCGATCCACGCGGAGGTTGGGATGTGGCCCTATCCCTGCTGGCCGCAGAGACGCACGCCACCTGAGCAGCACACATTCGTGCCTTCCACTCTCTCCGTCAGGGGCCTGGAGAGCCTGCAGCCGATTACTGGCGACGTGCCATGCGCATCTACACGTGTCTTGGGACCTCTGGAGGCACACAGCTGTGGGCGCTCCGTACGGTGATACTCGGAGTTCGCCTTGAGTATACTGACATCTTCACACGGTACAGCGACGCCATCCTTGAGACTTTCTCAGCCACTCTGCAGCTTCTCCCTTGGGCGCATCAGCTTTTTCTCCAGGTGACTTCAGCCCGCGAGGCAGTCGTGGTCCATCAGGAGACTGCCCTTGCTGCAGCAGTCGTCGCATCACCACCATCATCCCTCCTACAGTCTCCTTCATCGTCCATCACGTCCTCGTCTTCCTCCTCCTCTTCGGCCCCGCCCACACCCACTCAGACACAGGGTGTTGCAGCAGCAGCTCAGGGGAAGAAGAAGAAAGGGAAGCGGGGACCAGGTCAGCAGCAGTCACAGCAGCAGTCGTCTTCCAGTGGTAGCAGTGGACGTTCCGTTCACTGCTACAATTGTGGCGGCGCCCATCGCTACACCGAGTGCCAGCAGCCGCTCGACTGGGCGCGGATTACTCGTGGGCTCCAGGCGGCACACGCTCTCCGTTCCGCATCCAGCACGTCAGCCTCGACTTCCTCCAGACGTGTGGTAGCCACGACTGCAGCTGTTCCTGCTTCCCCACCGGCGAGTAGCAGTGATCCGGACCCACGCGACTGCACCATCACCGAGCTTCGTCACCTTCTGCCGCTCCGCTTTCAGGGAGGTGCGAGTGTGTTGTCACAGCCGAGTGATTCACAGATTGTCGGTCCGTCTGTCCATGTGGCTCGGGATGACTCCTGTGGGGGGGCACAGTCGACATGTGATGATGATGGGCCTGACTGTACAGATTGGATTCATGAGTCCCACCTTTGTGCCCTTCGTCGTTTCTCCCCACCTGCTGCTCAGCGTCCGTCTGAGGCCGAGTGTTCCATTGCCTGTTGTACAGTGACGTCCTCCAGTCGTGATGCCGGTGGCACTTGGATCATCGATTCAGGTGCCACTCATCACATGACGTGTCGTCGTAGTGACTTCGTTGTTCTCCGCCCTGTTGCGTCTGTTCGTTCCGTTCGCACCGGCTCTGGTCAGTCCTTGCCAGTCCAGGGTTGTTGGGGTCGTGCGCTTCGATGGTCCGTCTGGCCCCTTGTATCTCTCCAAGGTGCTGTTTGTGCCTGACCTTGAGCTCAGTTTGCTTTCTGTACNCACACTGCCGAGTCCGCGACTGTGACTGCCATTGACACTCGCAGCATTGTTCTGCGTGCCTCTGTTGTGGATGACCTGTACCGTGTTTCCCGGACTTCTGCCCCTTGCTCCACTTCCCCTTCAGCTCGTGTTTTTTTCACTGGTGTTCTGTCTCCTGAGCACCAGGGATTGCTTCATCGCCGTCTGTGTCATGTAGGCTCCGACATTGTGTCAAAGCTCATTCGGACACAGCCCGCTCTCGGTCTTGATGCGGCTTCTTTTGAGAAGCCGCCCAAGACCGACTGTCTTTTCTGCGCCCAGGGTAAGATGCATCGATGCACCTACCCTGACTCACGATCTCGCGCACTTCGCCCTCTTGAGCTCATCCATTCGGACCTTCTTGGTCCTCTTCCTGTCAAGTCTATGTCCGATAGGGGTCGATACGTCCTGACGCTGACTGATGACTTCACCTGGATGTGGTGGGTCTACAGCCTGCGCCAGAAGAGTGACGCCGCTCTCGCGGTTTGCCTCTGGCTAGTGATGGCTGAGCATCAGTCCCACCACACGCTGCACACTTTCCGATCGGATCGTGGCGGCGAGTTTCTCGGCGAGATGGATAGCTTCTTCACTGAGCACGGGATTTTTCACCAGGTCTCCGCTCCTGCTACTCCTCAACAGAACGGTGTTTCTGAGCGTTGGAACCGCACCATAGAGGATGCGGTTTGCGCTATGCGGTCTGAGTGCGGTCTCCCAGAGTCCTTCGCTTTTGAGGGCTTTGCCTACATGACTTGGGTCTGGAACCGCCTCCCGCACGGTCCTCTTCCGGACCACGTCACACCGTATGAGCTCTGGTTCGGCCATCGTGCTGACCTTCGTCTCACTCACATCTGGGGGTCCTTGGCTTCCGTGTGGTACTCTGAGGACCAGCAGGGGTCCAAGGTCTCACCGCGAGGTCGCTTGTGTGCCTTCATCGACATCTCCCCGCGATCGAAGGCCTGGCAATTTTGGGACCCTACCCGTCGTCGCATTATTGAGTCACGCGACGCGCTCTTCTTTGAGTCCCTCACCTACCGTGATCTGACATCGATTACGTCGCTGTCTGTCACGCACATCCCTACGTGTGAGGTTTCTCGCCGGATGGGGGTATCTTTGCCTGCGAGCACCCCTCGTCAGGCTGATGTGTCCATTCGAGCTCCCTCCACTTCACGGTATCCGGCTCTTGATGACCCAGCGATCATCGCTGTCGGCCCAGAGACCTCTCCAGCACCACCAGTTTCTACCCCGGTTCCTTCGCCTCCCTTCGGTACCCATGATCCTACACATGTGCGTACTCCTGTGTCCGCCGGCACTCCTGCCTCTGTGTGTGGTCCTGCCTCATCTGTCCTTACTGCCACACCGAGTCCCGTGTCTCCCACACACGTCCCTCCTCGCACGACATCACTAGCTCCCTTGGCTCAGCTCTCCCCGGCTGTGACTGTGCCCGTTCCTGAGCCTGAGGTGCACCCCTCGAGCCCAGGTTACTCCCGTGAGCCTGGCGGTTGTCTTCGACCATTGGACTCCGGAGCTCAGCGAGCGTCTGGTCCTGCACCCAGTCGCTCCACTCGCAGCGTCGCGAGTGGTGACCCCGGCACAAAGGCCCTAGGCCTGAGTGTCCGCCCTGAGCACACAGAGGTACATCCAGTGTGTCCAGTAGGGCACGACCTCGTCACTCGCGAGTTCCACATCGCTTATGATGGAGCAGCCGATCTTGTGGTCGTCAAACCTAGCACTGAGGCGTGTGCTCTTGCCACGCAGAGTTCTCCCGCTTTGGCGCCTGACCCGGGCACACTGAGGGAAGCTCTCTCATCACAGGATGCTGACGCTTGGCGTGCTGCTACGAGGATGAGCTTCGCGCCATCCGAGAGCACGGAGTTTACGAGCTAGTCAACCTTCCACCTGGAAGGAAGGCTATTCAGGTCAAGTGGGTCTTTCGCAAGAAAGTGAAGCCAGATGGCTCACTGGAACGCCACAAGGCCCGCTTGGTCGTCAAGCGGTACTCTCAGATTGAGGGCATCGATTACACTGACACCTTCATCCCTGTCGGCCGTATGACCTGAGCTCGAGCTCTGTTCGGTGTAGTGGCTCAGCATGACTGGGAACTACACCAGATGGATGTGAACAATGTGTTCCTCCATGGCTCTCTGGATGAGGAGATCTACGTGGCTCAGTCACCCGGTTTTGAAGATGGCGACAAGGTCTGGCGCTTGCGCAAGTCCTTGTACGGCCTCAAGCAGTCTCCTCGGTATTGGAACCAGGATATCACCGGCACCTTGACTCGTGCGGGATATGTATAGAGGCAGATCCCTCTCTCTTCATCCGTCGGACGCCTGAGCGGTTCACCGCCATCCTGGTCTATGTCGACGACCTTCTGATCGCGTCTCCTTCACTGGAGGCCGTGAAGGAGGCCAAGGCCGTCCTCCAGACTGCCTACAGGGTGAAGGACCTTGGTCCTGCAGCGGTGTTTCTCGGTATGGAGATCGTACGAGACCGCAGACGTCGTACTCTGCTATTGCACCAGGCCCGATACGCACGCATTGTGGGGGAGCGCTTCAGCGATCTCCTCGGCGTAGTGCCCACGGCTTCCACACCCCTCACACCCAACGGGCAGGATGCCTTGAAGGTGGACGATCCAACACAGCTGGGGGAGACAGTGGATGTGACCTTGTACCTCCGTCTCATCGGATCCCTGATGTACCTGGCCACTACCACACGTCCGGATATCGCATTCGCCGTCAACCTCCTTGCCCAGTTTTCGCAGGCTCCACGTGCTAGAGCCCTTCATGCGGCTGTGCGAGTGGTGTGGTACGTGATCTCCACACCGTACCTCGGACTCTGCTTTCGCCGGCAGTGTTCGGTGGTCCTTGATGGCTACACCGACAGCGACTGGGCCTGGAGCCCAGACGGACGCAGTCGCACCGGTTACGTGTTCCTGCTTGGTGGTACCGCTGTGTCCTGGCACAGCGGGAAGCAGGGCTGCATTGCACGTAGCTCATCAGAGGCAAAGTATGTCGCTCTGGGAGCAGGGGCTGCTGAGGCGGTATGGCTGCAGCGTCTGTTCCTTCAGCTGGGTCAGTCAGTACCCGCCATTGTGCTTCGTTGCGACAACCAGAGTGCTCTTGCTATTGCGGAGAACTCTGGTGTCTTCCATGCTCGCACGAAGCACATTGCAGTAGAGCATCACTTTGTGCGTGACTTGCTGGAGCGACACGTGATCTCCGTCATTTGGGTTGGCACTGACATGCAGCGTGCTGACTTCTTGACGAAGGCATTAGCACGCGGAAAGTTCCTGGTGGCCATTCGTTCTGTCGGGCTTCGCCCCTTGCCTGGGAGTGGTTGAGTGTGGGGTGTTGTGGTGGCCATTCATTACGTCGTTGCACGCGTTGTTGTACTCGTTTCAGTACTGCACGTGTATGGACATGCGTACCATCGGGTCATGGGGGAGTGTTGTGATTTGTGACGTTCCTGTCGACCTGTATAGTTTACTGTGACCACTCGGCCGTGTCCATACTCGTGCAGATTCCTGATGCGGACCCAGGCGGTACCAGTGCATCGTCCGGTGGCGGACTACTGGCTTGGAGCTGACCGAGGGCCGTTCCAGAGCTCTGGACGCTACCCGGGACCTCCTGCAGTTTTTCTGCAGTACCCAGGACTTTATCGGTGGACTGGCCGTGGGCCCGATTTGCATGTTTTTGCATTGTGTTTCCACCGTTCGATGCCGGATGTATGCATGTGACCAGTCGTAGCGTCCGGCTTGTAATTCCGCACGTCTAGTTTCAGACGGCGTAGCATTCTGACATGTGTGCGCAGAGTTACGGCCAAAACAGTGGTTTTGGGCCGGTTTTAGGACAGATCTTGCACTGCCGCATGCGACACCCGCCGTGCGCCGCGGCAGGTACTTATGCCATGGACCTGTCATTTGTCATTTCTCTCTGCAATTATATTCAGTTTGAGTTTCCTGACACTCTGTCTGTGTCCCAACCCAGACCCTTGCAGTTTTGTCTCAAACTTGTGATTGTTGTCACACGCTGACCTTGCGCTGATGCCTAGTGTCACGGCAAGTGGTTAGGAAGGTTCTAGGAAACTTCTCTTCCTAGTGACACAGCCGCTGACTAGGCGTCAGTGCCTGGTCAGACGGTGACGACAGTCACAAGTTGTACACACAGCGGCAAGGGTCTGGCTAGGAGACATAAGGCAAAGTGTCAGAATGCTTCAATAGAATTTGCAGAGAGAGATGACAAATGAAAGGTTCACAGAATAAATACCTGCCACAACGCACGGCGGGTGTCGCACGCGGCAGTGCAAGATCTGTCCTAAAACCGGCCCGAAACCATTGTTTTGGCCGTAACTTTGCGCAGACAAGTCAGAACACTATGCCATCTGAACCTAAACGTGCAGGATCTCAAACCGGACGCTATGACTGGTCACATGCATGCATCCAGCATCAAACAGTAGACACACAATGCTAAACATGCAAATCGGACCCACGGCCAGTCCACTGATAAAATCCCACAGGTTGCAGAAAAAACTGCAGGAGGTCTCAGGGAGCGACCAGAGCTATGGGACATTCGTCGGTCAGCTCCAAGTGTTGAAATGAGGCTGGGGCATGCAGGCCCATGTTGAATGAGACATGAGCTTTGGGTGTGAGTGGGAGAAGTGCAGCGCCAAGAATTGGCTAAGTCTGGAACGAATGAATTAAGAATCAAGGAGAGAAGTACAATAAGCCCTACACTGAGCTTTTGTACTGGGGACTGGCGGCTAGCCCACCAGGCCCCGTCATCCCCGCCGCACCAAAATGCACGGACGGGGAGTACACATGTCCCAGAACATGAAACCACAAACTGGAGGTCTCCCAAGGCACCGGAACAGGCAACCGTGTGCCTGGGTCTCGACCGATACCCCAAACACAACCAGAATATACGGTGACACACTAGCATCACGGTCTAGCCAAACTAGGCAAGTTTGAGGCCTCCCGAGACGCCGGAACACGTAACCGGACGTCCGGGTCTCAGCCACACGCAGACTACACATGTCTGTCAAAAGGTCCCTAAGACTAGACCAATCAGTGCAAGGTCTCCCGAGGTATCGGCACAAACCACCGTGTACCCGGGTCTCGACCACAGAGAGAGTGTACAACCTGTCAGAGGCAAGATGCAGTCAATCTTTGTGGGTCTCCCAGAGCACTGGCAGAAAACACCAAGTGCCCGGGTCTCGACCACCGAGCAAACTCTACTAGACGCATATGGGGAAACTGAGCTGCTAAAGTGCACCATTCATGTCACAGAAGGAGTAATGTAGCCACCGGAGACCCATCAGCTCAAACTAGGAGACTCTCCCTAAGCAAGGCTACATGATAGCTCAAAGCCCATACACCAACACTTCCCCTGGGCTGCAAGAGCTGTCAACAAGGTACCAGCTGAGAAGATACAGACGCTCCCCCGTGATGAGAGAGTCCTGATAACATGAACGCCAACACCAATGTGCTAGGATGCATCTGCTCCCCCTGCATGCAGAAAGCTGTGAACCTATCCCCTGAAGATAACACTGCATCTCCTCCTGGCTCAAACGATCTTGGGAAGAACAATCCAACAATGGACACACCTGACAGTAGCTGGAGATGTGAGTACGTCATCAGAGAGATGAGGATGAGGCTACAATGACTAACATGTGCACAACTCTCTCACGCACTCTCTAAGGCATGTCACTCACCACAGGGAAGCTGCCAGAGATCCCAACTAGCAGGATCCTGGGTGTCACTCTCATCAGACTCAGAGGGTGTAGGAGTGGGGAAGACGCTGCCGAATGCTCCATGGCAGAGCGAGGAGAGAGAGGCTGAGCCCCCCACATCTGGGAGGTGCCAGAGGTCCAAACTAGCAGACTCCAAAGTAGTACAGGTGGAGTGGATGGTGGTGGAAGATCCTGGAGTGGAGAGTGGAGACGGAGCTGGAGCTGTGTGTGTGAAACTCACTCATGTAGTCGGTACAGCAACTGTACACTCCAATGTGAGTAGGTGCTCCTGTGCTACAACCAACTCACCCTGGAGAAGAGAGGCGTGCTCACGCATCTCGGCATGATCCTCCTGAGTCACTATGCGAAGCTCAAACTCAACATCCTTGAGCATTGCCATCATCTCACTGTACGTGGTGGACAAGGAGTCAACCACTCTCCGGAGTACCATCACCTCCATCTCTGCCGCTCGAAGCTGAGTGGCTGCAGGTGGTGTGCCTCCTGAAGCAAAATGTCTCAAGGTGTCCAAGGACTGAGACAAAGGGTCAGCTGAAGGACGTGGATGCTGGACAACCTGTGAGGTAGGAGGCGTGCAAGACTCAGAGGTGGAGAGAGATGGTCGAGGTGTAGAGGAGAAGGATGTGGGTGAGCTGAAGGATGTCGCAAGGCTGTCTGATGTGTTGTCGCTTCTCATTACATCAGGATCCCCATCCTGTGAGGTGCTGTCTGAGGGTGCTACGGAACTGGACTCGGACCCATCTGGGCTGTGTCCGCTACAACCCTCAGCAAGTATCTCGGCTAACGTGTCCTGTAGTGCACGCAACCACCCCTCTGCATCCCTCAGCTCACACTCTCTAGACATCTGGATGTAATCGCTCCTCCCCATGTCTCCAATGAAGGTGTAACCTGGAGCATCCTCCGGTGGAGGGATGTCGCCGCACAATATCGCTCGAACGGTAGCGACGTACGTCTCCTGCGCACTGATCTGGGAACGAATCTCATCCTCCTCAGCCCGGCATCTGAGACAGGAATGACTAGGTGCTGCCGGCCTGGTAAAGGGCACTAACTCTGCAGTCACCATAGGTGGGAAAGCCTCTGACGCCCCCCCCCCAGAAGTCTCTATCAGCTGCTGCATGATCACTAACCAATGAGGGACAAACCAACACGGCTGATGCTATCGATGCAGCTGAGGCTGCCGATGTGGCTGCTACTGACGATGTAGCTGATGCTGCCGCTGGAGATGATGTTGCCGATGCAGCTGGTGATGCAGATGCTGCCGGTGCTGACGATGCTGCTGGTGCTGCTGATGCAGCAGATGCTGCTGATAAAGCCGGTGGTACTGATGCAGCTGGTGCTGATGATGCAGCTGGTGCTGCTGATGAAGCTGGTGCTGCCGATGTAGCGGACGGAACGGATGCTGGAGGTGCCGTAGAGGATGTCGATACAGTAGATGTAGATGATGCCTCAACAGGTGATGCTGCAGAAGATGTAGGTGCTCTCACTGAGGGAGAGGATGGAGCTGATGATCCTGAAGGTGCCGACACCGCCCATGCAGAGGATCCTGATGAAGACGTCGGCCCCAGTGATGACGCTGGGGATCCTGGTGGAGACGACGTGGTCAGTGCGACTAACGAGGCTACAACGGCTGGTGTAGAAGATGGAAGCACTGGAGAGGCACCAGATACAGCTGGTGCCGTCGGTACTGAGGATGTAGTAGACGCACCTATCACAGGCGCCGTTGTAGTACCAACTGCTACCAAGGGCGTCGATGCAGCTAGTAGGGTCAATGTAGCGGATGAGACCAACACTGAGGACGAAACCAAGAGTCCAGAGGACGCTGATGCTGCGAGAGCTGCAGATGCTGTAGATGACGTCGGTGCTCGCAATGGAGCGGATGCAGCAGATGGGGCAGCTGATACCAGAGGTGCAACTGTCACAGCCGATGCAACCGGTACTGTAAGTGAGGCAGGTGCTGCAAGAGAGGCTGACGCTGATGAAGCTGTGGATGAAGCAGATAAAGCCGATGCTGCAGCTGCTGGTGAAGAAGCAGATGGAGCAGGAGATGCTGCTGGTGCAGCAATCACAGCCGATGCAACTGGTCTTGTAAGTGAAGCAGGTGCTGTAGGAGAGGCTGATGAATCGGTGGATACTGCAGAGGATGCCGAGGCTGCGGCTGCTGGTGAAGAAGTAGACGGAGCAGGTGGTGGTGCTGGTGTAGAGAGGAGTGATGCTGCTGATCCTGGTAAAGATGTAGACGCTACAAGGGAAGCACCTGCTGGCGGTGCAGCAAGTGGGGCAGCTGGTGGAGCAAGTGCAGCTAGACCAGCGTATGAAGCTGGTACTGTAGAGGATGCTCCTAAAGATGTAGAAGCTCCAGAGGACACTGCTACAGGCGATGTAACAGGTGGGGCAGCCGGTGTAGCGAGTGCAACTGTACCAGCTGATGCAATTGGTGTTATAGAGGGTGCGGAAAGCGTGGATGTAGACTGTGTGGACGAGTATGATGCTGCTACTGCTCCTAAAGCTGGAGAAGCTGCAGAGGACACTGCTGCAGGCGATGCAATAGGTGGGGCACCTGGTGCAGCAAGTGCAGCTGTACTAGCTGATGCAGCTGGTGCTGGAGAGGATGCGGAAGGCGTGGAGGTAGACGTGTGGATGTATCTACTACTGCTACTATCAATGGACCTGCTCCAACAGGTGCAGTGCTAGGTGCTCCTGCTCCATCCTCGTTGCTCACTGACATAGTCGATGTCGAAGTGGACGGATGCACACACCCCCCCTCAACCGGTGCAACGACAGAAGCTGGTGGAGTTGAAGACGTGCCAGAGACGAGACGAACATGACGCGATGGACGACGAAGACATCGACGAGCTGGAGACTGCCTGGGATGGGGCATGACACCAGTGGAGCGGAGGATGGAGAGAATAGCTGCAGACTGAGACAGAAGGTCCAGTGCAGCTGGGGAAGGTCGCTCTGAAGAAGAGGAGGAAGAGGAGGACGATGGTGGGCAGGAAGAGTCAACCGGATGGGCAAAGAGATGGTCCCTGATCTGTTGCATCATCTGTCGCAGACTCTGGAGCTCGGTGTACAGGATAGCAATGTTGCTGGTGTGATGATCGGACGAATGAGGGAGGTCTGTCTGCTGAGGTGTGTGAGGGAACTCATGAGACGAGAGCCAGGGTGGATGCCACCCATTGGGGCGCAGGTGACACTGGCGCCAACCGTGGCGTCCATCGCCATAGAAGTGGCAGGCAAACCCACGAAGAGATGGATCCTGCTGTGGAAGAAGAGGGCCACCCCTGGGAGAGTCATGGTAGTGAGGATGGAGAATATCGCGTCCCGGCGGTGGAGCGACCGACCACGGGAGCGGCTGGAGAGCAGCATCACCAAAGGATGGTGTTGGCGGCCACACATCAACCCCGGAAGGCGGGGAATGATGAGAATGAGCGTGAAGAACGCCATGGCACGATGGTGGTGAGAAGGAACACTGAGAAGGCTGACCAGAGGGTGGAGGCGGTCCGGACACCAGGCTGGCAGGCTGGTGCCACGGGTACCAAGTGCCCGGGTCTCGACCACCGAGCAAACTCTACTAGACGCATATGGGGAAACTGAGCTGCTAAAGTGCACCATTCATGTCACAGAAGTAATGTAGCCACCGGAGACCCATCAGCTCAAACTAGGAGACTCTCCCTAAGCAAGGCTACTGAGAAACTGCTAGGAAGCTTCCTAGCCTTGCTGCTGCTGACGTGGCGACACTGTCCAGTCAGCTGATGCACTAGCAAGCAGGCAGGTGCAAGAAACAGCAAGGATCAGGCTAGGGAGACGCGCAAAGTCTCATAAGCTCCAATAGCTTAGTAAATGCAGAGAGAAATGACAAATGACAGGTCCAGGGCATAAGTACCTGCCGCGGCGCACAGCGGGTGTCGCACGCGGCAGTCCAAGAACTGTCCTAAAACCGGCCCAAAACCACTGTTTTGGCCATAACTCTACGCACACATGTCAGAATCCTGCGCCGTCTGAACCTAGACGTGCAGAATCAAAAGACGCACGCAACGACTGGTCACATGCATGCATCCATCGACTGACAGCGAGTATATAATGCAAAAACATGCAAATGGGTCTCATGCCCAGTCCGCCGAAAGGCGCCTGCAAGACGTAGAAGGCACAGCAAGGAGTCCCGGTGACATCTGGGGCTCTGGAACAGTAGTCGGTCAGCTCCAGACGGGTAGGCCGCCGCCTGTCGTCGCGCCGGTGTCACCAGGGCCGCCTGCCTCAGGGATCTGCACGAGTATGGACACGGCCGAGTGGTCACAGTAAACTGTACAGAAACGGCACAAATCACAACACTCCCCCATGACCCGATGGTACGCATGTCCATACGCGTGCAGCACTGGTACATCCACATAGTNCATCCCACACTCAACCACTGTCACGCACGGGGCGAAGCCCAACAGAACGAATGGCCACCAGGAACTTTCCGCGTGCAAGTGCCTTCGTCAAGAAATCAGCTCGCTGCAAGTCAGTGCCAACCCACATGATGGAGATCACGCGTCGCTCCACCAGATCGCGAACGAAATGATGCTCAACCGCAATGTGCTTTGTGCGAGCATGAAAAACACCAGAGTTCTCCGCAATGGCGAGAGCACTCTGGTTGTCGCAACGCAGCACAATGGCGGGTACTGACTGCCCTAGCTCAAGAAACAGGCGCTGCAGCCAAACTGCCTCAGCAGCCCCTGCCCCCAAAGCCACATACTCTGCCTCCGACGAGCTACGTGCGATGCAGCCCTGCTTCCCGCTTCGCCAAGACAAAGCGGTACCACCGAGCAGGAACACGTAGCCAGTGCGACTGCGCCCGTCGGGACTCCAAGCCCAGTCGCTGTCAGTGTAGCCGTCAAGGACCACCGAACACTGCCGACGAAAGCAGAGTCCGAGATACGGTGTGGAAACCACGTACCGTACCACTCGCACAGCCGCGTGAAGGGCTCTCGCACGTGGAGCCTGCGAGAACTGAGCGAGGAGGTTGACGGCGAACGCGATGTCGGGACGCGTGGTCGTGGCCAGGTACATCAGAGATCCGATCAGACGGAGGTACAAGGTCACGTCTACTGTCTCCCCCAGCTGTGTAGGGTCATCCACCTTCAGGGCATCCTGCCCATCAGGTGTAATGGGTGTGGAAGCAGTGGGCACTGCACCGAGGAGATCGCTAAAGCGCTCCCCCACGACTCGTGCATATCGGGCCTGATGCAGCAGCAGTGTCCGATGTCTGCGATCACGTACAATCTCCATGCCGAGAAACACCGATGCAGGACCGAGGTCCTTCATCCTGTAGGCGGTCTGCAGGACAGCCTTGGCCTCCTTCACGGCCTCCAGAGATGGAGACGCAATCAGAAGGTCATCAACATAGACCAGGATGGCGGTGAGACGCTCGGGTAGCGGCAGGATGAACAGCGAGGGGTCAGCCTCGCTCTGTACGTATCCTGCACGAGTCAAGGTGCCTGTGATTTCCCGGTTCCAACACCGTGGAGACTGCTTGAGGTCGTACAAGGACTTGCGCAAGCGCCAGACCTTGTCACCGTCCTCAAAGCCTGGTGGCTGAGCCACGTAGATCTCCTCATCCAGAGAGCCATGGAGGAACGCGTTGTTCACATCCATCTGGTGTAGTTCCCAGTCATGCTGAGCCACTACACCGAACAGAGCTCGAGCTGAGGTCATGCGGCCGACAGGGGCAAAGGTGTCAGTGTAGTCAACTCCCTCAATCTGAGAGAACCCCTTGACGACCAAGCGGGCCTTGTAGCGTTCCAGTGAGCCATCAGGCTTCACTTTCTTGCGAAAGACCCACTTGACCTGAATCGCCTTCCTCCCGGGGGGAAGGTCGACCAGCTCATAGACTCCGTGCTCTCGGATAGCGCGAAGCTCATCCTCGCAAGCAGCTCGCCAGGCATCAGAATCCTGCGATGAGAGAGCCTCTCTCAATGTGCCTGGATCAGGGGCCAGAGAGGGGGAACTCTGCGTGGCAAGTGCAGACGCCACCGTGTCAGGCCTGACAGTCACGAGGTCAGCTGCTGCGTCACAGGCGATATGGAACTCGCGAGTGACCAGATCGTGCCCGATGGGGCACGCTGGGTGTACCTCTGTAGACTCAGTGCGGGCACTCAGGCCTAGGGCCTTTGTGCCTGGATCACCGCTCGCGATGCTGCGAGTGGGGCGCCTGGGTCCCGGACCCGACGCCCGCTGAGCTCCGGAATCCAGTGGTCGAAGGCGACCACCAGGCTCACGAGAGTAACCGGAGGTCGAGGGACGCGCAGCAGGCGCAGGAACGGGCACGTCCACAGGGTCAGGGACAA
>SZWC01001016.1:181355-203791 GCA_023375785.1 Penium margaritaceum
AAAGAGAGAGAGAGAGAGAGAGAGAGAGAGAGAGAGAGCTTTTGCTGTTCACGAGTATGGCAGCAGGGGCTCCGTGCAGCGTGCAGAAGTGCTTGCACTTACACCCCTACCCAGTGCGCGCTTGGCCCTACACAAATGGGCCAAGGCATTCGAGCACACGCGCATAGTTTTGAACTTCCTCGACATCTCCGTGACAGCAGACCACATTGGTATGGGGGCAGGTAGGAGTTACCCATTGGTCAGACCCATGGGTAACTCCTACCCCAAGCAGCCCGTTGAACTGCCACAGCACGAGGCACGGTCGTCTTCGAGATCCACTGCTGCAGCATGAGGCACGATGCTGCGTGAGGCAGCATGAGGTATGATGCTGCCGCCATCACAACTCAAAGAGAAGAAGGGTGCAAATCATGCATGGGAGAAGGTAAGTGCCGCAGAATACAGCTACACATAGCAAAACACAGCAAGACGCAGGCAACAGCAACAGGTTTTGGTTGAGGCAAAACATCTGCCGTTCATCATCTCCACGTGGTTCACCAATGCCATCACATGGCGCTGATCTCCCATTGATGAGGCCACTACCACGTTTGGTTGCAACACGCATGGTTGCAACACGCATGGTTGCAACACGCATGGTTGCAACACGCATGGTTGCAACACGCATGGTTGCAACATGCATGGTTGCAACATGCATGGTCGCAACATGCATGGCTGCAACATGTCTGGTTGCACCATGCTTGGAATAGGATGGTAGGAGAAAGCAGATGGATGTACGCGCATCTCATGAGGCCAACCATTCGGACATTGGGCTGATTCAGTCCACGTTCTCCAAATTTCAGAAAAACCAACGCACGTCTACCGCCTAAAAACAATGAAAAAAGGGGGACCGTGCCGAGCCAGCAGTTCGTGGGAGCTCCGAGCGGGGTAAGGCTGTCGCGTCCTCATCATCCCTCAGCCTCCCTCTTCAAGTAGCCTACCTAGAGAACACTTTTACTGTTTTGGGCCCTGAGGAGACACAGCAACAGGTTCCGGCGGAAGCACACGCGAATCGCTGATGACACCGCAATTCTTTGCAACCCCGGCATGATGGGGATCGTGCGACCCAAAATCTTCAACCGCAAAGGTTCCTCACAGGAACCCTGCGCGGGTACAGTACCGACCGATGACCATGCTGACCAGCGCACCTTCTGACCCCTCTCCCTTGTGAGGCGGTCACGGCTGGTGGCCCTTCTCCATGCCTGCGGCGGCTGTCAGGCCCGACCGCGACACCAGCACGGATTTCCTGCGACCCCTCGCTTTGCATCCAGGGGCTGCACGGCCTCCTCCTAGGGGACAATCAGCGAATTCACACTTGGTTCGCTCCGGCCAAAACCTGACAGCCTGCGTGCAAACCCTGCCGCCTGCGTCACGTTTGAAGGTCTCGTCCTGCTCAGACCAAGCGCTTCACATACCGGCAGCGTGGGTCCATGCTCGGCGGTTGGCAGTCAGCGTGGGCTAAAGCCGAGAACGAGTGCACGAGAGCGCTCAATTCCGTTCTGCCCATTGTTTTCAACGCGCTCCCTCCCCCACCCCGGCGAGAACGTTCTCCCGGCTTCAGCAACAGAACTGTCAACGTCCAAGAGCTGAAGGGGACGATGGGAATGGGGGATTTCGAGAGCACCTCATTGCTGTTGAGATGGGACAGAGCGTAACGAGGGGTTCCTCACCAACAGCCACAAAATAGGTGCACGGAACGTACGAGGATCGCCGGGCCCTAACATCCCTTGCCGACCCATGCCAAAATGCGCCCCAGCAGATTGCTTCCGTCCATTGCTCTTGTCGGCTGCTCTTTCTGCACGGCCGTACTCTCCCTGACAACCTGGTTTCAACACCACAGCCAGGTTTTTGATCCACCCCGACCGAAACAGCAAGACAATGGCCGATACCGCTGCAATGCAGGTGCCAGAACCTTGATTTCCTGCTCCTGCTGTCTCACCTTTGCACTCTGCGAGGCATCGCCGATGCCGCAATTGATCACGATCTTCTGCACCTGCGGCACCTCTTGGGGGTTCTTGTACCCGAACTCGGCCGTCAGTGCCGGCACCACGGCCGTCTCGTAGTACGCCTTGAGCCGTGCCTTCTGCGCAGTGCCGAGTTTCCAGGCCGGGTCCTTCCCGTCCAGCAGGCCCGTCGGGAGGGGCGCTGCAGGGGCGGCAGCCTCGGCGGGCCTGTCCTCTACTGCGACGGCAGCCACGGCCAAGCGGGAGCCCCGCTTGCCGACGGGGGTGGCCAGCTTCTGCGACAGAGAGTGACGGCTGCCGAGGAACGATGAGAGGGAAACGACTCTGGAATCTGGGCGGGACGACGACGAGGTGTCGTTGTGGCATCTGAGTTGGGCGACACAGCCGCTCTGCGCGGACGCGGTGGCAGCGAGACCCGCCATGGTTGCCGGACGTCCCCGCGAGCAACACGCGGAATCGCAGGGCAGGGGCTGATCCGCTCTCTGCCGCAATGCAGACCTCGCGAGTGCCGAGGGTCGCTGGAGCCTGCGCTGCCCTGGACGACGAAAACAGTCCCACAGGAGGACTGCTGCCGGGAAAGCGTAGCAGAGGTTCACTAGGCAGGCAGCCCGCAGGGCGAAGCACGGGAGGCCAAGGAAGACGGGAGACAGGCTGTGGCGGAGCGGAGGAGTCGATGTCCGCGAGAGCATCGTCTGGGGGTGGGGGGTGGGACAAGTGTTTGGGTGGCCTGCCAGTGGATGGGAGTGACGTGTCCCTCCGACTCGCGTCCGCTAACGCACGTGTCACGATTGATCGCCCTTCGCTTCTGCCAGTGGGAGACGAGACACGAACTGTAGGGTTTTTTGGGTTAGATACTGACCCAATGCTTTCATTTAGGTGTACCAACAACTCATGATGAGAAAACAACCCAATATAAAATGAGAGTCTAACTCGAGTAAAACCTCGGAAATTTACACAAATTTTATTAAAAATGCCATATTTTAAATATTTTAATGTACTAAATACTACAATGTTGTTCAATTTCTAGTCTTTCAATATCCTCATCTCAAAATCAGGATCAATGACCATACCTAGACCTTGAAAATTAGTGATATTTCTATAACTCTCGATTTAAGACTTTTTTTATTGTCGAAATGTTTCCTATTCGCTTCAAAAACATCTAGATGGTTCACGATACTTCTCAAACATGTCATAAACTAAAACTTTCACTTATGGCTTCCTGTTGTCTGCATCCCTCCCTAAGAAAGTTATTTTAAATAATAATAATTTCTCCAATCCATCTTCGGAAGAGACACCAACCCTAAGATGCAGGCATGCTCAAAGGCACGACTACTCCTCTAGTTGGGCACGCGTGAAAATGGATCATAAAACAATGATATGATTTGCACGAATTTCTAAAACAAAATTTCAAGGATATTGGTTAAAATGACATTTCATGGTTCGTATACACCGTAGTTGTTTTTGTTTCTCTCGTTGTGACCTCTTAACGCCTTTGCACTAGGCAAGCCGAGGGGGCAAAACGTAATTCCAAAGAGGACAACAAAGTAAAATTGATGGTTCCTAGACGTACGTGATTCCTTAAAAACATAATTCGATATTGAAGTTATTAAAACACCGAAATGTTACTCCATTACTTTGACTGCGTTTTGGCATATTGTATGTATCAAGTGAGGAGATGAAGGCCATTCAAGAAGTTGAGAAAGTTTGATGATTTGTATCAGCAGAAAGTTTGCCTCAATGAAAAGGGTATGGAATTTCGAGCACATCTATACAATAGCGAGAGACGGAATGTGGTTTACGTGGGGTCTTGGGGTGCTCTAGTCGATCAACGCGTGGGACGTGGCATTGTGAATGGCCGCATCAAGAAACTCCGTGAGAAGTCGAGGAGGGGGGGTGGTTCCAAAATATCGAGGGACATCTTTATGGAGGTCCAGTACCGACGAGAAATGAACAGAACGACATTGCATCAGTGACACAGCTTGTGATAGTGTTGTCGACAGTGTTGGAAAATGGTCTAACTTCTCATAACCTTTTGTTATTAAACACTGGAGGACGGGGCAAGTGGCCAAAATTCCCTCAGCCAAGCAGCGTAAGAATCTTCAGGTTTTTATGTGGTGCGCCACAAATGTGATGACATATATACCCATTGGTGAAGTTAAAGGACTCATGTACGTCTGGGACGTAACACTTTCCCCCCTTCTACCCAAGACTTTCTGGTCGACATAGGCCAAAGATGTTCGTGCTGGCCGTTGATGAGATGATCAACATGGCGTAAGTTGTCATGTGGTTCCTACTTGTTATGTGCGACATCATCGTCGTGCCACGCGATGAGATGTTATGTCGTTTTTCCATGGCATTGATTTCCAAGGATGTTCTCAATGTTGCACTCCGTGACCCCTTCCACTTGAATTGGAGGCGGAGGAGCGACATCTATGCAAGAAAATCTCTCACTAGGGGCTTGTAGTACTTCCGCTTGCAGTTGTGGAAAACAAAATGAACCGTCAGGCTGGCAGGTAGGCAAAGTCTAGCAGTGACTAGGGTTTGCGTTCTTTGGTTGTCAAACAGTCCAAACCACCGGTGTTTAAGTTTTGTGAATTTTTTTATATCTAGTTTAATCTTCGTCGAGTTGAGAAGGACGCGATCGTTAGCGTTGAAAAATGTCATTGATGCGATGTCGGTCAGTTACTCGCTTCATCGCGACTTGCGTCTTTGTAAGGGTCTATCGTGTTTCCTCCTACATGTTGGAGAAGTCACAGCAAACTCAACCGCCTGATTGTTGCTTTGGTTGCATATCCCTGCCCGTTTGGTGAGAGGGTTGTCATAGACCACTTCGAACGGAATTCTACCTTTTGTAGTGGAATCATACGCCTTCGAGAATGGCAGACAGTCCGTCACGAAGTAAATGCTGATGTCGGCGCACACTTCTGGCGGGACAAGTAGGGTTTGGAGTAGACCGCTTGGCCTCGTGCGATGACATTTTTATCTTTGACAGGTGTCGTACAATTCGCAAAAATCTGACACATTGGTTTGCATCTTCTCCCACCAATAGTATTTGACCAGTTTCTTGAGTGTCTTGTCCTCTCTGAAATGTCCACTTGGACCTGAATCGTGGCAGTGCTCCAATAACATTCTTCGCAACTCCTCATTCGATGGCACGACAACTTGGCGAGTGAATCGTCATCGCCAGTTGGGGTCGTGAAACCATAACTTGGTCTTGTTTTACCCTTCGACCTCCTCGTAACCTTTTGCGAACGGTCTCACTAGGTACGGGTCTCGTTTGACAACACATTGATCTTGACCATCAAATATTTACCGACTCAAAGAATCCGCCAGATTACCTTTTTCAGGCAGGCACTCGATGTCGTACTCAAAATTGGACTAGAGGAAATCCATCGATTAAGTTTATCGACAGCTCAGATTTCACTAAGTATTTAGATATCTCAAGGCGTGATAGTTGGTATGGATGATTCATCGTCGAAATTCCATGTAGCACCGCCATGTCTTGAATGTGTGTACAATTGCAAGCCTTTTTTCTCATGCACTGCATATTTGAGTTATGGCATGCGTATTCTTCACGACATGTACACGGCCAGTTGTCCCCCACCGTCGTCGTCTTGGAGGACAGTGGCTCCGATGGCTTGATCGGACGTGTCAGTGACCATGATGTAGTCCATCGTTGGATCCCCCAATCGTAAGTCTATTGCCAAGGCTAGAGTGTTTCCTCAAGAGTTGAACGCTCCTTGTTCGTTGTTCCCCCAATTTCACTAAGTGGTTTTTCGAGTGAGATCGGAGAGATGCGCAGACACTTGAGCAAATTCCTTTAGGAATCGACGGTAGTGGTTGTAGGAGTCCAAAAAATTTCTTGGATGTCTCAAAACATTTATGGGCGTCGGCCAATCAATGAGTGCCTCCACCATTTTTGGGTCCATGGTTATTCATTGGATAAATTGACCTTGGGGCCTGGGTTCTTGCCTTGTCCCAACGCGAGGACCCGCATAGCCCGATCCATCAGCGCTAGAACCCGTGTTCGGGTGGCGGTCAACAATAGGGCCCGCCAGTTGCCGGCGCGATTCGAGATAGCCGGTGTGTTACCGGGCTCGCTATCTCGGACGACTGTTCACAGGCAGAAAGCGCACAAAACCCATCGGACGATTTCGTGAGATCCTAAACCGTGCGCTATGGAAGGAGAACACGACTGGAACCTGTTCTGTTGACACGTTTCGGTTCTTCAACTATGTTACATAAAAAAAAATCAATTTGGTTTGCCAGTTTGTTCGCTACCCACCGACTAACATGGGCGAACGCTGGCCACCGATGTTTCCGGATCGAGCCCTAGACTGCCAGTACATAGCGGACGGGCCCTGAGGTTGTCGAGATTGGGCGACCGGGCCCTCTGGTCAGTCAGATCGGCCGGCGGGGCCGAAGGGTTGGTCAGATATCGAAACGGGTCCCCGAATCCAACCGCGCAAGCAACCAGTGCTCCGAGGTCGAAGTGCCCTTATTCATTTGCCGCTGATGATGTGGCCCCAAAACTTGATTGAATGGTGAAAAAAAGTACTTTGAGAGTTTTCCAATATTCTCTCTTTGTAAATTTTTGATAAATTTTCAAAGATGTCAATTGTGCTCCCCTGGGGTACAAGTATACACCACGATGTTGTCCAGATACACAAAGACAAAATCCTTGAGGTACTAGCAAAGGATGTTGGTACTCGTTGCGATAAATATTGCGGGGGTATTTTTTAGTCCAAATAGCATGACAATGAACTTAAAATGCCCCTCTCTGGTGGGAAATGTCGTCTTCTAGATGTTTTTATTGGACACGTGGATCTAATAATAGTCGTTGCGTACGTCTGTTTTGCTGAATATATGCATCCCAAAGAGTTGGTAAAAAGGTTTATCTACTCGTAGAAGAGGGTAGAGGTTCTTGATGGTGATATCGTTCAACTCTCACTAGTCGATGCACATCTGCACCTCTCCTCTCTTTTTTTTTTAAAAGTACAAGTGTCGTGCCAAGTGACGTGGAAGGTATGATAAATCCTTATCGAGCATGTCCTCCAGCTACTTCTTGAGTTCGGTCGGCTCATGATCACTCATCTAATAGGTTCACTTCACTGTCGGTCTGCTTCCCAGCTTCAGGTCTATGTGATGGTTCATGTTCCATTGTGGAGATAGCTCTCGGGGTAATTTATCAGGAAAAACCCCTTTGAACGTCTCAATGAGTGTCGCAAAACTCCTTCGATACTACTCTGAACTTCTCAGGTGTCCAGTTCGTCGTCGTCGCCTTGGCAGCTTTCATTTATTGTGCTTACCATGATTTCACGTGGACTAGCCACGATTGAGCTATTCGCTTCAATTACTGCTTGGCTACGTCCAGAGATATCGGTTGTCATTCTGTGGCTTGTGTAACTTCCTCGGCAGCTTCCACCTCTGTTGCTTCCCGTCAATGCCGTTGAGTCGTGGGTTGCTCGACCTGAGGCAGGTGCCTTTTTCTGCATACGATGTTGATGTAGACTGATATGGTGGTCCATACCTACCTCATCTACCTCATCTATCTGCACATTATGCCGATATAGAAAATCTCATCCAAGGACACTTCTGTGGTCGCTCATTGGATAAGACCTCCAAACCGTTACGTCGTGTAGATCCCCGATATGCAGTTCAATTGGTTCACAAAGTCGGCGGATTTGAAATCGTCCATTGACGGTTTTTCCTTTTAACACCCTTGGTTTGGCCCAAAAACCTAGCTTCCGAACCATGTCGTTACTTACAAAGGTGAAAGAAGGCCCTCCATCCATAAGTGTCGGTACCGTTCTTCGACTCTTACATTCCCTCGGTTACACTCATAGTAGTGTCACTGGATGATCGTTCTCATACCCCTCTTTTAAAATTATGATGTTAGGAACACTCGTCTGTGATCATGTGAGACGCTCATATGGACAATCGGTCGGCGCAATGTTTTCTGACCAGATGGGAGCCTCGTTTTCTACTCTTGCCCTTTGCCATTTCCCAACACCTTACTTTTTCTCCGCAACTTCCCCCCTTCTTTGGTTTGTTGATGTCGTTTCCAATAGTCACGCGATATGTGACTTGCTTTTGTGTAAGTCCAACAGAGTCGATGATTACATTGATTGACTACTTCTATCTCCATTGGAGATGAGGTTTCCGTCACCTGCCACTTTCCTCTGCCACGATAAGAATTATGGCTTTGGGATTGCCAGCCATTGGATTCCTACATCCGATTGTTGTAGTCGGTGGTGTTAATACAGTCGATAGTGCGAAAGGTCATCCTGGATGCCAGAAAGGATGACTGCTTCTCGAGTATTGTGCTTGTCGTCGTATTTGTAGTAAAGACACAGTTCATTGGGGCGAAGGCCACTGCCGATGATGATTTTACATGAACGCCGAATGTCCTCTGTCATGCACAAATGTTGACATAGACATTGGAATCTGTACCATGTGCCAAACTTCTCTTTCAGCTTCACAAAATGAGTGAGAGTAGCATGTACGAAGTCGCTCTATGTTTTCGGTGGCGTGAGATAATCCTGCTACCTTGGATTGTTATGCTCTAGAGGTAGTATGCCTATAGTTGACGATGTGGGAGCAATCACATGAGCCGTTGATCTGGCTCCACCGGTTTCCTACTGTCGTTAGATGGTCTTCAGAATGGACCACCTAAAAGCAAAGCCACGAGGTCAACTTTCTTATATCGTTATTGACCCTAGCAGTGGTGAAATACACCTATAGAATCGTCAGCCATATCCTCACCATTTTCCCCTTGGAGTTTGCAAGATCGAACAGCTCGAGAAGTACCGGTTGAATATGAGATTTGCTCAAGAGTTGTAAATTTCTCTCCGTGTGCACTTCTTTGAGTGCCCAAGATGGTCAAAGTTTCTCCATCAACATGTTTAGTTCTTGGAGCAGATGGTTTTTTAGGCTCTCAAGTCCAGACAACTTCTGGTATAGGTCTTTGTTGATTCTTCCTTGTCGGCAAGTACCTCCCAGCGTGCCATGTGTCATCCCAATGGGTAGTAGCGGGGACGAAGGTTTTGCAGAGTTCCAGGGATCCGTCATTGGTTTGGCCATCGATTTGATCGGTGTCATGTCATTCACCTCCAAGGTTGCACATGCCATCTGGTTCACATGTATCGTGTCAGTGTTCGTGTCCTGATGAGCCTCCATCATCGGGGTACTTGACGGGGATTGCCGCTCATCCACGGTTGCACTCGCTTCATTCACCGTTGTCGTTGCAAGGTCTACAATCTTCTGAGCAGTGGAGATAAACCAAGGACTTGTGGTAGGTTGTTGCCAGGTAGATCATGTGTCAGTTACCCCTCCAGCACCGCTACGCTAAGATACCAAGTGTTACGCCTAGCGGAACATAGGTGGGACATAGGGATGAGATGTGAGACAAAAGACGGTTTGAGAATTTGAGCCGAATGGATAATTTGTATTAAGCAATAAGCGCACTTCAATGACAAGTGCCAAGTGATTCAAGCACATATGTATTGATGTTTTGATAATGTACGGTTGAATTCTTGGTAAAGCTTCTCAAAACGACCACTCACGACGTGACCTCAGACACGTCGCTCAGATTGAGCACTGAGGACTAGACATATGCTCCATTCTCATTCTCGGTATTGTATATATGTGCTCAAATCACTCGACACTTGTCATCGAAGTACAACTACTACTTATTACAGGTTTTCCATCTATCCCTAATCCTCAAACTGTCCTTTACCCTGTACTTCATCCTTGTGAGCCACCTACGTTCTTCCCGGCATGACACTTGGTATCAGAGCGCATCGGTGTTCGAGGTGCAACGGACACAATCGGCTATCTGGCGACAACTTGCACAAGTCCTCAGTGCATCTCCACCGTTCAGAAATTGCAAAATCCATGATGACAATAGTGAACACAGCAAACACATTCGGCAAGTAGCAGTCCCCGGCAAGTACTTTAGTGATGGCGGATCAGTAGCAAGTGAACAATGATCCTCTCTAGTAAAACAAGACGGTAGTGGTATCTTTTGCCGTGAGTGGCATAGCACTAGGAAATCCGACGGCAAACCCAGTGATGGAGTCATCACCCTCAACAAACCCTTCACACTTGTCGTAACCCGTTGGGATAACACTTGGCACAATGGGAGGTGTCGGCCGACAAGCGTGAATCAATGAAAACATGTGCCATAGACTGTCGAGACTCATGAGATTCAACACCCATCTACTCCAACAACTTATCGTGCTCATGGAGGAGCTACAAAGATCTCATACGTACAAAGCAGTTTTCACCAAGGGAATGTGGCAACTCTCAAGTGAGCCCCAGATTCAATTCAGCTCGGGGATGCCAATTTTTAAATTGGCATCCCTGAGCTGTTCAATCTGGCAAAATTCCATGGGATCAACGGTGAGGATGTGGCTGACGAGTTTTGAGGTGTACTTTACTACTGTTGGGGTCAACATCGACATAGTGAAAAGTGACTTTGCGGCTTCGTATTTACGTGGCATGGCTCTGAGTTGGTGGTCCGATGTAGAGGATATCCAATGGCAGCACAAGACCAACGGATTTGGATCAATAACTCTTGCGATGGATCTGGCCTTGTCAAAAGCAAGTGTACTTCCTGTCATGCTGATAAATCTTAGGTGACATGACTCTCTCATGTCATCAGAGATGTGGAATGACTTTGCGTGCGCTATACTCGCTTGGTTTGGAAAGCCGAAGAAAAAGTGTAACACACAGTATAGACTCTAGCGTCTGCATAAGCAGTCTACCGTGACAGAGTACACTTGGTGTTTCCACAAGATCATCACTGAAACTGACCTCTTCCCTAATGAATTGTGTTTCTACTACGACATAAAGTGTCACATTTGAAAAGGAATCGCCATCTTCATTATCCTAGGCCTCCTCCGGAAAATATTGCATTAGCCGACTGCATCGATAGTGCTGTCTAGAATGCTTAGTTGTAGGAATCCAATGGCTAGAGGCCCCAAAGGCACAATTCTTATCATGGTAGAGGGACGCCCCAGTTGGCGGAAACATTTTCTTGGATGGAGATTGACACCGTCGATCAATGCAGTGACCGGCTCTGCAGGAAGCCAGGTCATGTCTCGTATGACTGTCCAAAGAAGGAACAAAAAGCCAAAAGGGGAGGAAGTCATAGAGAAAGAGTAAGGATTCATGAAACGGCAAAGGGCACGGGTAGACGGCGAGACTCCTATCTGGCCAAAAATTGTTCGCCAGCCGATCGCCCATCTGAGCGGCACACATCGTCGCACACGAAGGTTTCCAAGATCGCAAAGTTTGACAAGGAGTGCAAGGACAACCAATCGACGATACTACTATTGGGACGAAGGAGGGGTTGTAAAACTCGTATAACAGAACGAGAACTACTGGATGGAGGAGCTACTTACAGGTTTGTCAGCAACGACATGGATTGGAAGTTGGTTTTGTAGACCAAACTAGGGATGTTTGAAGGAAAAGTCGTCAACAGACCACTACAAATTTGTGGACTCCGACATAATGGTTTGGAGGGCTTGTCCAATGAGCGACCAAACAACCATCCTTGGGTACTTCCTATACCGGCACAATCCACAGGTTGACTGGAGCCACAGATCAGTGTACATCAATATTCATGGTAAAAAGTGACACCTGCCTCTTATCGAGTAACCCACGATGTAACGGCAGATACGGGAAGCAACAAAGGTGGAAGTAGTAGAGGAAGTTGTGAAAGTCATTAAATTCCAACCGATATCTCTGGAAGTGGTCAAAGGATCTTTGAAGCACGGAGTCAAAGCTTGGTTCGTCCATGTGGAAGCAGTAGAGGCAAAATACATCGTAGCTGTAGAGGCGACACTAATGCCCTCGACACCTCAAACGTACGCAGCAGTATAGGAGGCGTTTGCGGAGCTCATTGAGGAGTTCGAAGGGATATTCCCCAACGAACTGTCCCAAGAGCGACCACCACAATAAAACATCAACAATCGAATACAATTGAAGTTGGAGAGGAGACCAACGATGTAGGGGACCTATTGGATGAGCAATCACAAGCTGACCAAACTGAAGAAGCAGTTGGATGAGATGCTCGGTCAGGGATTCATGAGATCCTCCATGTCACCGTACACAGCACCTCTACTTTTTGACAAAGTAATAATAATTGGAGAGATGTGGATATGGGTGGCCTACCGAGTATTAAACAACATCATTCACAAGAACTGCTACCTCCTCCTACGAGTAGATGAACTTTTTTTTATCGATTTCGAGGAGCCTTAAAGTCTAGCAAAATGGACGTATGTAGCAAGTATCATCAGATCCCCGTATCTGATCAGAATGTCGAGAAGACAACATTTTGCACCACATACGGACACTTCGAGTTCATGGTCACGTCGTTTGGACTCACAAATGCCCCGACAATATTTTTGGCGGCGATGAACATATTTCACCCGTACCTCAACGACCTTGTCCTCGTGTTCCCTGACGACACCCTAGTGTAAAACCACACTCTGGAGGAGCATAATGGGCATGTGCAAAAGGTCATTGAGATTTGACAAAGAGAAAAATGCTTCGGAAAACTCGTGACATGTGACTTTGGTCGCCATTCGATCGTGTTTTGAGCCACGTCATCGGCGGCGAATGGATTTCCATGGAAAAAAAAAAGGTGGAGACGGTCGTTGATTGGCTGACACCCACTAATGTTTAGGACGTCCAGATCCTTTTGGGATTCTACAATTACTATCGTCGTTTTTTCAAGGACTACGCAGGAGTGTGAGCGTCTCTCACCGATCTCACATGGAAAACCACCGAGTGGACTTGGGGGGAGAACAAAGAAGAAGCAGTCAACTCTTTAAGAAACTCTCTGACCTCAGCACCGGCCTTACGATTAGCAGATCCAACGATGGACTACATTATGACCACCTACGCATCTGATAAAGACATCAGAGCTGTTCTCCTCCAAGACAATGATGGTGGGGAACAACCCATCTCGTACACATCGCAAAAGTCAGCGACCACATTTAATGGCTGAGATTATCAATTAACTCATGAAACAAGACCCGCACCTCGCAAGGCTATTCACAAAATGTTAGGAGGAGTTCAAGGGGTACAACAAAACCATGTTCTGGTTCGACAACCCCTATTGACGACGTCGATTCACTTGCGAGGTTGTCGTTCCTCCAAACAGAGAACTACGAAGGATGCCATTAGAGGAATGCCATGACACCGGTCCAGGTGGACATTTTGGTGAGGACAAGACGCTTAAGACACTCGCAATGCACTAGTGGTGGGACAAGATGTAGACCGACGTTGCGGCCTGCTGCAAATCGTGCGACCCTGGTCAGAGGCAAAAAACTAATCGCAAGCGACCAACAGGTGTACTTTAACCCCTACCCATTCCGACGGAACCGTGTGCTGACCACCACTCCCAAGGGGTATGACACCGTCCTTGTCGTGCTGGACAAAATTTGTACAATGTAGCATTGAATTCTGACGACGAGCACCGTCACTGCAGAAAGAATGACGTAGCTGTTTCTAAACCATGTTGTATGGGTATACTACGTTCCATGTACCATTATCCGCGACAGGGACGGATGGTTCACTAGTTGTTTCTGGCGCAAACTAATGAGGCCTTCTCGTAGTCGGATCCAGGTATCAATGGCATTCCATCCTGAGACCAACTGACAAATGGAGCAAACCTGTAAGACAATTGGAGAACTCCTCCGCACCTTATCTGAGCCGCAGGAGACCGATTGGACAACAAATTAACCGACTGTTGAACTTGCAAACAGCACAACCACTTCCACCCAACTGGTAAAATACCCTTTGAGGTGGTGTTTGGGAAACTTCCTGCCACACCGGCTGGGTTACTGAGTCAGAGTATCATTATCGCGGTCAACATCCACTGCACGGACTTCATTAGCAGTTGAGAAGAAACATGCGAGAGCTTCACAAAGACTCAAGCAACTATGAATCGAGCAACTGGCCGACATCACAATGATGACGTATTCAGCGCTAGAGAACGTATCTTCAGCTCTGCTGTAGCGTGGCAGTGCCACGCCGACCGATCGAAGGAGCCAAGTGGCTCGAGCGGGGTCACCTGGGACTGTGGGCGGTTGGACGGGATGGCTTGAGGGTCGGAGACCCTCAAGCAATGCGGTTTTGGCCTAGTCGGCCAAGGATTCCGTCCAATCCGCTACATCTGCGGACATCAAACTCCGAGGACAAGACTTCGCGAAGCTCAAACTCAGGCGTTTAGGACCGTTTGAGATCGAGCGAATGCAAACCGCAGTCGTCGCTCGCCTTCACCTAGTCGAAAACATGATGACTCATCACGTCTTCCACATCAACAAAATCAAGCACCACGGGGATGTGAGCACGAACTTCCCAGAAAGAATATCGCACCTCCGACTCCTATACCTGTGGACGAAGTACATAATTGAAGATATCCTCGGAAATTCACACTATTGGAAAACGACAGAGTATGTGGTCAAGTGTCACGGGTACGACGCCGCGCACAAGAGATAGGAGCTGTATGACAACCTTTGAGATGTCCATTATCTGACGGAATCTAATTTTGCTGTCACCGACCTACGTCTACTAGCACTCTGGGACGTCGCAAGTAAAAGAGGGTGAAGTTTTACGTCCCTGACGTACAGGAGTCCCTAAAATTTGCGAGTGGGTATGTATTTCCTTACATTCATGGTCCAACACGCGACGAATCCATGATTTTTACGCCGTCCGATTAAGGGCATTTTGGCCAAGTGCCCAGACCTCATGTGTTTCATTGTAGAAGTTTCTCACAACTTTGACCACCTTCAATATGGTGGAGAGAAGTGTTGCGAATTAATCAATGTTTCGATATCGTTTGGTCGACCCCTCGACGACGCTAGACTTTTATAATGGAGCACTTTCATATTCTCAAAGCCCCCTGACTTCTCGGCGGAGCTTCTCGAAGCAACCACTCATGGCGCAACCTCACAGGTGTCGCTCGGCTCGAGCACCGAGGATCCAACAGATGCCTCATTCTCATTCTTGGTATTGTAGATATATGCTCTGCTCACTTGACACTTGTTATGTAAGTACACTTACTGCTTAATACATTATCCATTTGTCCCCAATCCTCGAATCGTCTTGCGCCCCGCACCTCATCCCTTTCAACCACTTACATTCTGCCCGGCATAATATAGTTCGCGATAAATGTATAAAATGTTATACATAAAGATGTTATGTTCGACCACCTTTACGTCATGAATGTTATAACAGAAATACCCACTACCGGAGTTTAGGGACTCGTGTATGCAAGGGACTTGACGATGACCCATGATTTGCGACCTGATCTGTGGTTGGGCACTTTGACCTCGGAGCCCTTGTTGGTTGCGCGGTTAGATACAGGGACCCGTTTCGACATCTGACCAACCCTTCGGCCCTGCCGGCCGATCTGACCAACCAGAGGGCCTGGTCGGCCTATCTCGACAACCTCAGGGCCCGTCGGCAACATCATCGGCCAGCGTTCGCCCAGGAAAGTCGGTAAGTAGCGAACGATTAGACAAACAGAATTCAACTTGTTTTCAGAAGCGGTGAAAATGCCGATTNTCGGAGCCCTTGTTGGTTGCGCGGTTAGATACAGGGACCCGTTTCGACATCTGACCAACCCTTCGGCCCTGCCGGCCGATCTGACCAACCAGAGGGCCTGGTCGGCCTATCTCGACAACCTCAGGGCCCGTCGGCAACATCATCGGCCAGCGTTCGCCCAGGAAAGTCGGTAAGTAGCGAACGATTAGACAAACAGAATTCAACTTGTTTTCAGAAGCGGTGAAAATGCCGATTACCCCCTGTTTTGTCACCCTTGACCCTCATATACCCCTCCGTCGGAACAATAAGCCCCATCCGCCCCTCCGTCGGAACGATAAACCCCATTCGCCCCTCCGTCGGATCGATAAGCCTGATCCGCCCCTCCGTAGGAGAGATATGCCTGATCCGCCCCTCCGTCGGAACGATAAGCCCCATTCGCCCCTACCCATGAACAATAAGCCCCATATACCCCTCGATGGGGTTTCGAAGTAGAACCGTGGAAAATTCAGGAAAAAAAGCCTAATATGCCCAAGGTTTGTGACGTGACGTGGGACGAACAGCGGAACGGAACCTTACCCTAGACACGTGTTGCCGAACGTAAATGCTTGGGTCTGCGTAGAGGCTCGGCATGGTACCGTTCCGACACCTGCGGCTCCCTGCTTAGGGGTGCGGTCGGCCACACATGACGACTGATGCTTTTCAAACACACTGCCCGTAACCGTGTCATGTTTTACGTCAAACCCGTACATTTGCTCTGCATATATTGGAGTGTTCGTTGCATGGGACTACTTCCTTCTCCCGTACTCGACAGTACACGTATCAAAAGCCCCTTGCGACATGTCCAATGTTGGGGATATGCGTCCTCTTCCACCGTTGCAGCGCCGGGGTGACCGTCCACAACCGGTGCACAATCCTTCCAGTCTTTGGCGCTACGTGCCCCCCCCCCCCTCCGCCCATGGATCACGGAACTGCGGTGGCGGAGTGGGCAAACATAAAGTGCGCATGGGACATCATCAATCCAAATACACCCGAGGACCCATACACCATGTGTTGGCAGTCGGGCATGAAAGCACCCCATGCTCGCCCGTTGTACTGCCCACCCAATTGGACGCCATGGATATCGGTGTGGCCACTCCCATGTTCGAGGCTGTGAACGTCTGCGTCCGCCTATGTCTTCTGTCATATTGCAGACTATGTGCTGGGCAGATTGGATTGAACTCTTTCAGACTTTATTAACAATATGCCAACCTTTCCCTCATTATTTCTGTGCAATTAAGGAACGAAGTGTCCTCTAGTTTACGTTTATTTTCTACGTTTACATGACTATGACGGCAGACAAAGCAGGATGCATGTGTTGCAAAAACGTAACCATGTACAGGACTGTTTGGTATGTACTATTTACCACATACTAGTAGTATGATCCCCTTAATGTCATTATGCCCAGCAACACATTAGGTGTAAGGTATTCTACTCTGCGTATGCTCTAGGGCATGATGTACAGTGACGATGCAAAGTGAATACATCATTTATTGGAGGTCTAACTCCATGTTCTAATCATGTGCTCTTTTGCATCATGGTGGATGTACAAGTTCATACAGACAGTGTTCTGTTCTGTTCAATGACCTCCTTGGATAACATTGTATGACATTATGCTTCACAATGTCTTCCAATTGTACCATGTTCAGCTGGACGCAGTTGCTTAAACACGTCAACATTCATGAAGCTTATTGCACTGCTTTACTTGTTGCATACGTAAACACGCGTTGTGTTTCAACATTACCTAGTACACAACGACGCATCCAAAGCAATGCAAGCTGTAGAATGAATTCACTTGAGAATTTTCATGTCAGGAAAGGTACATGCCTAAACACCACACACACTGAAGGTCGGATACGTGATTTCATCGAAAAGTTCTCGACTCAATCCCCGGAGAAAGTGCACAATGTCACACACAGGACAGAGCTCCTCCCATGGCTGACAGTGCTCAGCATCGTAGAATACCTCATCAGGCGTGTCTGAATGTTGGCCACCACTTCTGCTTCTAGGAAGATGCACTCCACTGGTCCCCTTCCCCCTAACCCAGACCCTAACCTTCTGCCTAACCCGAAACCCCCCTCTCCTGTTGTAGTGGGAGCAGTCTCTCAGGATGGTCCGTTCAATCTCCAATGTCCAGCACACTTCATCCTGCACATAAACAAAAGTTAGTATTAGGTATTGCAAGCTCATGTGGCAAGTTGCACGGACATGTGAATGGAATGTGGACACAAGGACAGTGTAAACATGTACGTACCTCACTCTGCCTCCTCTGGCTCTTCCTCGTACGTCTCCTGCCACTCTCTCTCCTCCTCATCCAAGTGCTGGGTGTGCTCATCCTGCGTCAACGTCTCACCATCATCACCAGGAGGAGGGAAGTATGCACCAGAGTCATCACTTTCAGCACCGTCATCATCATCATCGTCTTCATCCCTTGGCGGAGCCGCGGGATCGTACTCCACTTCACCACTTGCATACACTGCAAGTGGGGTATCTAAGGCTGCTGCTGTTTGTGCAGCAGCAGCTGGGAGACCAAGCACTTCATGCCCCCTCGCCGCGGCCTGCGAGGGGCTGGGAGCAGGCGGGTTCTTGCAGCGTGTCTTTGTATGGCCCTTCTGCCCACAACGTGGGCAAATGAAGTTTTTCTTGCGCAGGGTCTCACGGTCTTTCCTTGCACTTTGTGGGCGTCCCTTCCCACGCCTTGGTCCGGGTTGCAACCACAGCGGTTCCACGGGGTTGATGTTTTTGACCACTGGGGAGGGGATGGGGCTGTTGTAGGCACGTCGGAAGGCCATTCGCGTGAGTCCGGGGTCGGCAAGATTTTCTGTGTTTACGCGCTTGACAAGCAGGAATGCACATGCATGGTGACAGGGCAGGCCGAACTCCTTCCAGCGGCCACAGCTGCAGGTTTTGGCAAGGAGGTTCACTTGACGGGGGTTGTTCGTTGGGCCCTCCACTGTTGCTGTGTGTGGCCCCTCCTCGACCACGGTGTACTCTCGTGCCACAGTTAGGCAGTGCAGTAGTCTGTCAGCTTGTGGTGGGGCCAAGGAAGTCTGCACGGCTTCTGCCTGAGCACGTCTAGCACAGAACATGCGTTGGACGAAGGGCAAGATGCTGACAAAGCAGTAGTATGGATAGAGCTTCCGATGGGCAGCGATGCGTGCGTTCCAGCTTTCAGCAGCGTTGGACGTGGTGTGGCCCCCTCTGCCCAAAGGGCAGTGGAGGCGTGTCCACTTCTCTAGCGGAACACCCCCCACCACAGAGCCATCTTCACCCGGCCTGCCAAAGAGGTAGGCGTAAGCNCTCGACCACGGTGTACTCTCGTGCCACAGCTAGGCAGTGCAGCAGTCTGTCAGCTTGTGCTGGGGCCAAGGAAGTCTGCACGGCTTCTGCCTGAGCACGTCTAGCACAGAACATGCGTTGGACGAAGGGCAAGATGCTGACAAAGCAGTAGTATGGATAGAGCTTCCGATGGGCAGCGATGCGTGCGTTCCAGCTTTCAGCAGCGTTGGACGTGGTGTGGCCCCCTCTGCCCAAAGGGCAGTGGAGGCGTGTCCACTTCTCTAGCGGAACACCCCCCACCACAGAGCCATCTTCACCCGGCCTGCCAAAGAGGTAGGCGTAAGCTGATGCACTTACTTGCCGTAGGTGCCGGGTAGCCTTCTCCCACTGGTCGGGGTTGAGTGCGTGCGCACACTTCCACGCCCAGTGAGCAGCTTTCTTGCCGTAGGACGTGCGCACGTTTTCTCGCAAGTGCCATGCGTAGTACGTGTGCGTAGCAGCAGTCATGTACTTCTTCAGAGCTTTTTCGATACCCTTCTCCCTGTCTGTGATGATGCTTGTGCCCGCCAAAGCAGCTGTGGGATAAGCAAGGGCAAGCTGGGCGCAAAAAAGATTCCAGCTCTTCTCGTCCTCTGTCGGGGCCAGTGCCCATGCCATCGGCACGGCATGGTCGTTCGCGTAAAAAAATTGGGCTAGCAGCAAAACCTGCTTGTGCCCGTTTTTCAGAAACGTTGCATCCATGGTCAGGAATCGGCGGCTGTGTTGGAACCCGATCCGGGCAGCTCCCGGCGCGACGAACGCCCAGAGAAACGCGCCGTTCTTGTCCTTGTGCGCGACGGCGTGGGTCTCTGGGTCAACGCGTTTCAACTGCACGCAAAAAGGGGGGATATGCACCCGTCAATGGTGAAATAAATGACAACACAAGTGCTGCTCATGGTTCCATTCATCCGCCATACGCACCTCCTCGATGTATGACGGGAAAAGACTCCACGTCTCCGTCTTCTTGCCCATCAAGCGCTCTTGGGCCTGTGTCTTTGCGCGGTATAGCGTGTTGTTGGAAACGTTGATGCCGGTCCGCTCGTGGAGCACTTGACGCAGGGTAGCCGTTCATGCAGTAGGGTCTCGCTGCAGAGTTTCCGAGATTTTCCGGGCCACCCAACCCTTCTGGCGAGCCGGATTCCCGCGGCCGATTTTGGGGACACACTTGTGCCCGTCCTCGTAGTGCGAGAACGTGACGTCGCCGAACTTGGAAGTCACACGTGCGCGCAAGAGCCAGGTACAACCCTTGGTTTTCGCCTCGGAGCACGTGACGTGGAATCTTCTAGGCTCACTGCGGACCCACTTCAGTCCGAACCGGTTGTCAACCGCGTAGTCCTCCACAAACGCCCGGGCTTCATCCATGTTGTGGAAGAACATGCCCGCTGCCGGCTCCTTCGGCATCCCCTTCTGCTTCTTTGGGCTGTGGCATGGTTCGTCGTCCGAGTCACCTGTCCATGCACACATGACAATGAACAGCAAGGGAAAAGACAGGTTTCCTGGACCGTACAGGCATAAGCAGAAGAGGGGAAACGATCCACCATCCACACTGACAACATCTTCCAAAGATCAGCAAACTGAAGAAGCGTGAAGAGCTCAAACTGTGGATTACCGAGGTGGCCATGAGGGACGGACAGGACGCGACGGCGCCCCATGCTAAACCTAACCGGTCCGGCTTCCCGGACATCGGGGGAACCGGGAGCACGGGGAGGTTCATCCTGGGGTTGGGTCTGTGGGGGGGCGTCCCACTCGTCAAACCGGCGGGCCCACCAGTCATCGCACCAATCCCGTGTCAACCAAAACATTACATCCTCAAACGCGCCTGATGGGTCGTTCGGGTGTGGGTTATCGGGGTACCACCGCGGTGCAGGTCCTTCAGCAGACGGAGGACCGTTCTCGTAAGCACTCGGGCGCGTGGCAACGAGCCACGCGTGTTTTTGGAAATCCATCTGAAACGGAGGGTATATGGTACCAAAAACCAATGCTATTTATCCCATCTACCCTCCTGGTTAGGCTTACCGACGTCCTCCGCGACTTGGTCGTCCACCATCCCGTCACGATGGAAGCAGGAGCAGAGGCAACATCGTCAGAGGGAGCGGTGACGCCGTTGACGACGACAACGCACAACTGAATGACACTGGAACAAACTCGAGAGGACCCCTGCCGAAACTTGGCGTGGGAGTGGCGGACAAACCGAGGAATAGTGGACACGTAGGATTAGGGCACTGTCCGCCTTTTCCATTTGGGTGAAATAGCTCAGATACCCATAAAAGACGAAGTGTGACTCTCATCCGCCCGTCGTTCGGAACAAAAGTAACGATCCGCCCGTCGCCCGGAAGAAAAGCAACCAGCCGCCCGTCGCTGTACATGAAAGTAACCAACCACCCGTGGTACTTTCGCTTATCAAGGAGTACCGGCATCTGCGTTATATTCGTTGCTTTGTGGGCACGATGTTACTTTTTTTCCAATGAACTCGTTTTTTGCCCATTATTTCCGCACTCCGTACAACGAGACGATGCATGCACTTAAATGCGACTGTAAATGTGTCTACATATATTGACATGAACTTGGTTCGGTGTACATCCAGGTCGCGTAGTAAGGGCTACTTCATTTTCCGTAACATTACAGGTCGTCCGCTGCCTTCTACGTAGGTTCTCCTTTGCCATGCTGACGTTGCGTACACTCGTAAACAACGAGGCGGAGGAAACACGGCCTGCATGCCCGGATGCCAGCCTGGCTGCCGAACCTGCATGTGCGCAAATGGAGGCGCACCAGTGACCTCTGACCCTTGTCGCACGTGTGGTGTGCACGCGGCTTGGTTGCAAAACCTGTGCATGTATGCTGGCATGCGGATGGTTCTTCACATGCGTTGGCACAACTCAGAGAGCGTGAGCATGGACGGGGGGTTAGCGACACCCCCCCCCCAGTGTTTGTCATTTCGGCCTGTGCAGCACCGAGGCCTGGCTATGCGAGGGTTTCGTGTGTTGGCGGCGAAGCGACAACATGGCGCTCTCTCTCCTCATCAAGCGAGGTGAGTTCATGTGCAGGGTACATCAGGAATATATTGCGTTGACAAAATGCCAATGTACCCATTCATCGCGCCATGGCGCCCCAGACCCGGGCCAGTGCCCGGAGGGCGGAGGCTCCTGTCTCCACCATTCCGGTCCGCGCAGATCCCACATACTTGCCCCGTCGAAAACCGGTCTCATGTGCCGAGGCATTGCGTCTTACGACTGTTGTGCTCTCACAACCGTGCAGCCCTCTGACACGAGGACGGGCGATCTCCACCGGCCAGGGGAGCTTGCCCGTGGCGGCTAAGTTTCGCGTGCCACGGCAGGCACCTCCCCGTCATGTGGCCTCGCCGGCAACAACCGCCACAACTCTGTCTGGTTCTTCAGACCCAAGGCGGCATAATCTTCAACGGCCGACCCCACCGACGGCTGCGGGGTGGCGCCCCTCAGGCGTCGGTGTGGCCCCGCCGGTTGCACTTCCCGCCGAGCCGACGGCTGCTGCACGTCCCGCTGCACG
>SZWC01001016.1:244190-282092 GCA_023375785.1 Penium margaritaceum
AAAAAAAGGGGGGGGGGGGCGATTTCAGGTCGCCCCTCCTCGCTCCTTGTTCGCTCACTAAAAAAAGGCGAGCAAGTGAGCGAATGAGTGGGGAGAGGGGGGGGTCCGCCCTTCCCTCCGTCCATCGGCCCCTCTGTCGGTCGGCCGACGGGGCCGACGGGCCCCTCCGAGGGGCCTCTCAGAGGGGCTCGACAGGGCCCTCCGAGGGTCCCCTCGAGTAGAGGGGAGAGGGGCGAACGGGGTCGACGGGCCCCCTCGGAAAGACCCCCGTGATGGGGGTAGAGGGGGTCCCTTCGAGGGGACGGAGACCCTGAGAGGAGGGCTGCGAGACCCTCCTGCAACAACAGCTGTAGCGGCGGGTTTAGCTACTGCGGTTGCTGCTACTGCTTCCGCCGCTGCTGCTGCTGCTGCTACTCTGCGTAGCAGCTGCTGCTGCTACTTGATGATGCCACTGTTGCTGCTGCTTTTGTTGTTTCTGCTGCTGCTGCTGCTGCTAAACTACACAGCTGTTGCTGCTTGCTGCTGCCGCGGCTGCCGATTGCTGTTGCCGCCGCTGCTGCTGCATGCTACTGCTACTACCGCTCCTGTAGTGGCTGCTACTGCTGTTGCTATGTGAGGCTGTTGCGAATGGCAGTGCTGGCCGTTGCTGCTAATGCTACCGCCGCTGTTGCTGTTGCTGTGAGTGGCAGCTCTGCCGCCATCACTCCTGCTGCATGGTACTACAGCTGTCGCGACTGCCACGTCAACTGCTGCTATTACTGTTGCCGCCGCAGTCCCTAATGCTACTGTGCGTGGCTCACCGTCCCTATGGCATTCACGTACAGTCATTTCGCGCTCCCTCACGCTACTGCCGGCATGGCGCCACGTGGCACATTCTCTTTGCATTGCGTCCACTACTGCTGCTTCTGTTGCTCACGCGCCCCCCTGTGCTCTGATACCAAATTGGAAATATTTTAGGGCATGCAGGTCCATGCAAAAACGAACATGAGCTCTGTGTGTGAGTGCGATGCAAGACGGCAAGAATTTGGCTAAGTCTGGAACGCTGAATATAAAAGAACAAGGAGAGAGTGCAAATGAGCCCCTAGCGGGCTTATGTAGGGGCACCGGCAGCTAGCCGCATCGGGCCCCATCACCCCCGCTGAACCCAAACAAGTCAGCGGGGAGAACACACTGCGTACACCATGATAACAATCAACGGTGGTCTCCTCGAGGCACTGGAACATCTCTCCGAGTGCCCGGGTCTCGACCACTGAGAAAATATGAGCAGTGCTAAAAAAATCTCATGATCAGCGTCCAGAAATCACGCACGGCTTTCCAAACATCGGAAGCACAAATACAGCCACTGGGTCTCCTCGTCACACCGATACAGTCCACCGGGTGCGCGGGTCTCAACCCACCGAGAAAACTCTCCTAGCTCCTGACAAGCCCACAGGGCTGCCAGAACGCATCGACCACATCTCGTCGTCGCTGTCGCAGGTGTTGGAGAAGTCTCGGTAGAGTCCGGAGGCCCGTCATGTCGTCACGACGTCTCTACCATGTACCGCCGACGTGGGTATATGGATAATACATCGGCGTTAGTCGTGACGGGTGGAAGCCACACAAACTAACACCATCGAGGTTTGCACATGCAGGAATACAACTGATTGGTCACAAGGATTGCGCGCGTAACCTGAGAAATCCACGTTTCGTGCGAAGTACCAATGGAATGCACATCTCGCTGCCTTTGCGGGCTGCTTTAAATCTCGCTTTGAAGCGAGATTTAAAGCAACCCACAAAGGCAGCTATGACGCGAGTTGCGATCGTGTCCCGGAAGCGAGCAGCGAGTTGCGATATCGCTCTCAGTGTTTGAATTTTCAAGTTTAAAGAGCGAAATTGATAAGGATAGAATGAGGAGGTGAACCTTAAGTTTGACCAATATCAAACACACAAAAATTACAAGGGCTTTGGATGAATCAGGTCCTAAATTCCAAGGCTTAAAAGTAAAGTCCAATTTAAATGTCACTTGATTGAGTTTCGAAAAATAGGTGAATGTAAGAGACACTATGATACCTGGGGCCGAAGTATCGACGGTCGGTGGCTGAGGGAATAAGGAAACACTCTAAGCAACGTGCAATGTGAGAGGGCAAGCTACATAGGACACTGATTGACAGTGCTTAGAACGATGGAGAGATGCAAAGATGAGCTTTGAAATGTAGAATGTAGTATCAAAATTAACACACATGTGTTTGGGTATATTATAACCCAAATGCGTGTCAAAAAACACACATGTCCAACTGTAGCATGGCAGTGCCACGCTGACCGGTCGAAGGAGCCACGTGTCTTGAGCGGGGTCACCTAGGACTGTGGGCGGTGAGACGGGGTGGTTTGAGCGTCGGAGACCCTCAAGCATCGCGGTTTTGGCCTAGCCGGCCAAGGATTCCGTCAAATCCGCTACATTGGTATAAGAGCTCCAGTGCTCGAATCCCACGTCGGGATTACCGGAGATGCCGAGGCGTCTCTCACTCCTAGTGGGAGGAGTGTAGCATGGCAGTGCCACGCCGACCGGTTGAAGGAGCGACGTGGCTCAAGCGGGGTCACCTGGGACTGTGGGCGGTGAGACGGGATGGCTTGAGGGTCGGAGACCCTCAAGCACCGCGGTTTTGGCCTAGTCGGCCAAGGATTCCGTCGAATCCGCTACACCAACCAACCGGTGGACAATAGACCAACTCTATGGAAAGCTCTAAAACTACTGCTGGCGAGAACCCGACAGACGTATGGGCTCCTCGGATGTCCGAATGACAAACGGAAAAAGCACCAATTGTAGATAGATGAACTCTACGCAACTGGATAATGAACGAGCAAGGATAGCGCCACTGATAAAATGGACCCGGGGAGTTGGTTGTTATGCCAATCTTGGTAACCTCTGGACTTGACGTCATTCACGTGCCGGCACGGTACATTGATCAACAACTACTTTGGTGGTCTCTCCCTCATCTTGCACATCCCTATGTGCTCACAAAAATTTTCTCGGTAGCCAGTTCACGACGGCCAGTTTTTTGGCACCATAAAATCTTCTCTTTGTGAGTTCAGTTTGTGCAGCTCGTTTTTCTGCTTCTGCAACTTCTTTCGATTTTTCATTCGGCCGCCCGAGTTACCTGTACTATTTCTGGGATCTGTCCGGTTCCTGTATGATAGCTCGTAGATATCTTCCTGGACTTTCCCATACGCGAGCTGTTGAGCAGTTTGCACGTACGCTGGCCTGACCGAGGGTGGAGGAGATATCCCTCTCTCTCACTCGTTGTTCAATCTAACTCTGACGTTTCTAAGCGTTTCTTAGCCGTCTCTCCACCTTTCCAAGCACCGTCTATGACGTGGTGTTCTATACAACATACCCTCTCACACTGAACGCTGTTAAGGGGTACATCCATTCCCTCATGGTATCAGAGCAGTAGAGAGACTACACTACTACACCCCACTATACAGCACGCAACAGCAGCAGCAGGAGCAAGGACTTCTTTGCCGAGTTGGGCTAGACAACGCTGGGCTGGATGGGGCGAACAGTTCCAGGCATTGTGGAGGCCCTGAGTTTAGGGCTCACGTCACGCAGTTCTCCGCCAGAGCCAGAACTGGAACACTGCCAAAATTTCTTGGCAGCTTCCATCGTCGGCGCATACTCCTCTTTCATGGCTGTACACATCAGCCATTTTCAGACCGCCATCACAGTGGCTACCCGCGTCAGCTTCACCCGTCATTCCGACTCCTCCTCTGCCAACTGTCAAAGACTCCTACCACCTGGCCACCCATCAGTCCGCCGCCTCTCCTTTAGCGCCCTCTATGATGCAACCACACGATATCTCCTGTGGTGTGATTTCGGCGGTTGGCTCCCAAGGTCACCATTGTGAGTGGGATGCATCCATTCAGGGAGCGTCGTTGGGAGTTCCGGGTGGGGGTGTTTTATGGATTGAGGAGTGGCAACATGCTTCATGTTGCCACTCCTCCTCCCATTGTCCCCGAATTTTAGCGCATTGTGTGGGTCATGCTGTACGGTTTGCTGCCAGTTTGGATTGTGTTGCTGTATGTCACGTCTCGTCCCCTGCTCGTGTTTCTCATGGTATCAAATGACTTCGTCACGCGTTGCGTTGATGTTGTTGGGGCCTGTCGGGGACGTTTGTGTTGTTCCTACTGGTTCAGGACAGATGCTGCCTGTCTAAGGAATTGGTGTTGTGTGTTTTGTTGGTCCTTCCGGTTACGTCTTACTGCCTGATGTGTTGTTTGTGCCTGTGCTTGATGTGAGCCTACTGTCGGTCATTACCCTCAATGATCAGGTTATGGAATTTGTCGCGTCTCGTGGCGTGGATACTGTTTTGTTGTAGTCGTCTGGACAGGTTGTGCTCCGTGGCCTCCGTTGTGATAAACTTTATCGTGTGCCTCTTTTTGCACCTAGTGCGTCCACCGTTGCCGCTATTTATGCTAACATTTCTCCTACACTTTCTGAGCATACGCGCTTGCTTCATTGTCGCCTCTGTCAAGTGAGAGCCACAGTGATTCACAACCTGCTGTGTCATCAGTTTGCTACTGGTCTGGATGATGCCACTTTCTCCACTCCATACACTGCTGGTTGCATGGATTGTGTGCAAGGAAAAATGCATCGTTCCCCTGTCCATGTGTCCACATCTCACACAGATGAGCCCCTCACTCTTGTCTTTGTTGATTTCATTGGGCCGTTGCCAGTGAAGTTCCTTGGTGGCATTCGTTATGTCCTTTGTCTGACTGACGACTATTCTAGCTTCTGTTGGATCTTTCTCCTCCATCTCAATAGTAATGTCGGTCCCATGATCAAGTCGTGGCTTGTCCAAGTGGAGCGTGCCTGCCAGCGCAAGCTGCAAGTTTTTTGTTCTGATTGTGGTGGTAAGTTCATTGGATCTTACCTGCATTTTCTCATGTTGGTCGATGTTCGGTTTGAATCATCTGCACCCTATATCCCTCAGCAAAATGACGTTTCTAAATGTTGGAACCACACTCTTGCAGATGGGATTCGCACCCATGCTAGTTGAGTCTAGCTTGTCTGAAGCTTTCACTTATGAGGCCATGAAGTACATGACTTGGGCGTGGAACTGGGTTCCTCATGGGTCCCTTCCACACCGTCACTCCATATGAACGTTGGTACCACCATCGCACGGACTTGCACCTACGGGTTTGGGGGTGTATTGCGGTGTCTGACTCCATGATAACTAGCGCAATTGGAAGGTCTCCCCGTGGGAGAAGAAGTCATGTTGGCGTGAGGCAGTAAGAGGGACAGCTGCAACGGGGATGCCAGTTTGTGCAGTAGCAGAAGTGCTGGAGGCAGAGGGTGTGCTAGCGGTAGGATTTGCATTAGCACCACCAGGTGGGATAGTAGTCTTGCAAGAAGACGGCGAAATACCATAGCGGTGACCTCATCAGCAAAGGTGGTACAATTTTCCTCCGCCAGCTTAAGGCGGTCTTCAACCTACTGTTGAGCCTCACAAGCGAGGGACAGCTGGTACTGAAGAGCTGCAATGACTGAATCGTCGTCACCAGGCATGGTGACGACGTGAGGGTCCTACCGGACAGATTTTGATAGAGTTTCCCCAGTCCCAGTGGGCATGGGGAAAATGGGGGTGCCTTAGGCAAAGTATCTGGATGCTGCAGGACAGCCCATCCCAGGTCAGACAGGACAAGCCACCATAGTGAGAGCAAGGATAAAATGAAAGAAGATACATCATGCAGGAGAGCATGTGCACAGAAAGGCAAGGAGAGGAGAAACTGCAACAGGGGAGGTAGCAGAGAGAATGGAGATGGTGGAGGCAAGTGGCACCACTAGAGCAAGTGCTCCAGTGGCAAAGGAGGCACCTAGGATGGTGAAGACGGCTATAACGGAGATTGTTACCATGACAAAGCTGGAGGCGGCAGATGGAACAGATGCTGCTACGGTGACATCGGCTGAAGTAGAAGTGCGAATGGAGGCTGCGGCTGCTGTTATAGCAGATGTAGCCGAGGCCGTCGCTGATGCAATGGCGGATGCTGCTACAGAGATCTGAGTACCTATGTCAGCGCCAACTGCAACAATGGGGCCAACGACAAACGTAGCCTCAGTGTCCACCTCAGTCGCATGCCCTCTCGAGGTCTAGGTAGGTGCATGCGAAGCTCTAACCGTTGCGAAAAACATAGCTAGTGTTGCTGCAACTATGTCTATGATAGCAGAGGTCGTGCGGGTGAGGGAAATTACAAGACTAACAATTTCATGTGTGAGCGCTGCATAAAGCTGGGCAGTAGTGATCTCTAGAGCGTCCTCCGACTGTAGACCCCCTAGGAGAAAGGGGTGTGGAGACACTTACCAGACTGTGACGAGCAGCCCGCATGGATGGTGCTCAAGCAGACTCGGATGCCCGGTCATTGCTCGTTCCTCTGCGACGTCGCACGTGATGATGAGGCGGTCCCCCCTTGTAGTACGATCCAGGAGGAAGCACGCTTGGGACATCACGAAGAGCCAGCGTGGCAGATGGCGCACCACCGTAGTGGTTCAACTAGCAAAATGCGGTTGTTACTGAAGGTGACGTTGTTGCTAGAGCGCAGTGGGTTGGTTGCTACTGCTACCGCTGTTGTTGCTGTTGCTGTTGTTGCTATTGCTGGTGCTGTTGCTACTGCTGCTGCTGCTATTGTTAATCTGAGCGTGGCTACATCAGCTGCTGCCACTGTAACTGTTGTGACTACGGCTGTGGTCAATCCCGTTGATGTTGCGGTGGCTTCTGTTGCGGCCGCTACGGATGTGCATACAGTCGCTACCATCGACGCTGCTTCTATTGTTGCATGTGCGGATAGCATGATCGTCAATGTTGCAACTGTGCTTGAAGCAACAATTGCTGCTTCGTCTGGTACTACGGCTACAACTGCTGCTGTAGCTGCTACTGCTTCAGTTGCTACAAATGTTCCTACTGTAATTGTAGCAGTTGCTGATGCTGCGGCCGTATTTGCAGCGGCTATAGTCGTTGCCGTAGATGTTGTGAGTGTAGCTGCTATGGCCGTTGCGACTATGGCTGCAGCTGATGACATGGACATTGTTGTTGCTATTGTGAGTCTGTTGTAGCGGCGAGAGCCACTGCTGTAGTAGACGTTGTGGTTGTGGCTGTGGGGAGAAGGGCCGGCCAAGCAATGTGGAGCTGGACCCGCTTGTGGACGTGAGAAGTGACATCCGCAGGCAGTCTCGTCGTGAGGGTGCTAAAGATTGCCAAGAGAGTGACAGGAGCGGTTGGGAAGGGTGGCTGGAGCTGAATGCTCCAAACCACTGTGTCCGCAAAATGAGGAGCGCCAAAGGGACTGTTGCATGTAGGGTGCACTACGTGGCCTGCACTGACGTGGCCCCTCCTCAGAAACCAGAGACAAAGCCTAGATATGTGCTGGTTGCAACATTGCAGTAGCAGTTGTAGAGGGACGGCAAAAGCGTAGATGGTGGCGGTGGTGAAGATACATCGCCGAATGTCCAGGATCGTGAGTGCTAGCGTGGGAGTGCCTCACTCTGATACCAATAAGTGGATACATCTAGTGCCAAGAAGCGAGGGAGGGGAGAATGAGAGACAAAAAGTTAGGCACAGAAAGCCATGGACGGGATTTAGCCAAGAAGCTGCTAAGTAAGTGAGTCACAATTTACGGTAGTGATAGGTCGTAGCAAGCAGGAAGCGAGATGTTGGGCAGACAAGCGGCGAGCTCACCCTCGCTCACACCTTGGACAGAGCTAGGTACCAAATTGGAACATCCTGGCCGAATAAACCTACAAGCACGTAGCAGGACAGAAACCTGACAGAGAACAATCTGAGAGGAGCAACCTGGCTACAAGCCCCCAGCGAGGTATCCCTGATTAACCTGCGCAGCAGAGACTAAGCAATGGTAGCAGAATTGAGAGCAAGAGCTATAGCCACAGGTCCTTGGAGGACCCACCACACCAAGGTGATGCATCGCAGCACGCAGCAGCAGCAGAAAAGTCGAAAGATGAAGTTGCATCATCACTCCATCGCCACGGAGGCAGCGGTAGGTTGCCCAACCCTGTCCATTAGTAGTTCAAGAACGTGGTTGTGGTGGACCGTCCATGAAGCTTCTTTGAAATTTCAGGTCCCACCTACCACCCCCTTGATGTTTGAGAGTGGGACTGCCAAAATTGACCACCATCTTGGGTGTTCTAGGGCTCATTGGAAAGCTCTTTTCATGACGTCTTAAACACATCGAATCGTGCTTCGTTTGATGTTCTGTCTCAAAAAAGAAATGAACATTTGATCTCAGATCTAGAATTTTTTGGAATTGTGGGTAGACAAGAAGAATGTGACGTTTTTACACCTTTTTACGTTTTGTTTCACAAACATAACCACCATTGCATTCAGCATTATCTCTCCTGCATCATCACTCCAAATTTAGCTGCATTTAGACAAACTTCATGCTCACATCATCATTTTGGGTCATGACATCATCACCAACAAATGTTCGGCTAAGACATCAAGTCTTTTAACTTTGAAAATCCTCAAGAAATGCAGTCGGTTTGTCAATCTGACCACTTTTGTGTTTCTCCCTACTGAGCACCCCAAATGGCGCCTAGTGACGACAAGCAGAAGGTGCCTACTACTCCTTCCCGCTCCATTACTGACACCTCTAGTCCTCGCTCCCAAGCCATTGGTTCCCTGCTCCAGGCGAAGGAGGAAATCCGACAGCAGCAGGCGGAGAAGGCGGCCACCCTTGAAGAGATTCTCACCATGCTACAGAGGATGTAGTAGTGTTCGCCAGCCACAGCTGGAGCACCGCAACGGCACGTTCAGGAGCAGGAGATACAGCAAGAGGGTGTGCTGCAGCAGCAGCTGCCGACTAGAGACGACAGCAATATGACGATAGCGATGGCCGACAAGAGCAGTTAAGAGGACCTTGAGTGCCCGGTCTCCATGCTTCTTGCCTCCGGTGTTGAGAGGCCATCGAGGGGATGAACCGTCTCTAGTTGGGTAAGTGGACTACTCCCGCACGTAATTTTGGGTTGTCTACGCCTTCATTCTCACAGCGCCGCTCTCCCGGAGTGTCCTTCAGTGGGCTTCTAATTTCCTGTGTGCTCGAGCTTTCCCCTGAGGTCACATTCCCCACGGATCGACGGTGGAAGGATTTTGAGATCCCACCACCACGGTACGATAGCAACGTTGGGGTCGACGTTTGAGAGACCCTCTTCCAGGTGTGAGCTGATGCGGAGGGCGTTTGGCCACATTACTTGAGCCAGTATCAGGCGGCCGACCCCCACCAGACGCAGGTTGCGGCAAGAGCCATGCCCGCCTTGCTCGACGCCATGCACAAGGACCTTGTTGTCAACTTCCACCCGTTTTGGGAGGCCCCTCGTACAGGCATTGGAGAGGATCCCTGCCGCAGTTGGGAGTTGGTCGTGACCGTGCTGGCAACCGAGACCAATGCGACAATGACGACGCATCTCCGGGAGTTATACTCCCTTTGATAGGGTCCACCTGAGCCAGCTGAAGCCTATTGACGGTGAGCCATGCATATCTACACTTACCTTGACACCGTCGGCGGCTCCCAACTGTGGGCTCTACACACCATCATGGTTGGGGCCCACGAGGAGTTCGACAACATGTTCACCTTCAACCAGGCAATTCTCGCCGAGCTTTCAGCCTCCTTCGAGCTCCTCCCTTGGGCCTATCACTACTACTTGTAGCGGAGGGCCGTACGTGAGGTTGCCTACACCCATCAGGCGAGTCCACTGGTTGTCGTGACGACCACCTCACCAACAACACCTCCCCTCCTCATTGCCTTGTCCTTATCCTCTCTCCATCGTCCTCCTCCTGGGATGTGATTGCTAATTCACAGGGGAAGAAGAGCAAATGGAGCTTTGGTAAGGGGTAGCAGCAATAACAGCAGTAGCAACAACCATAGAAGTCCGTTGGTGGGAGTGGACGTTCTCTCCATTGCTACATTTGTATCGCTACACGAAGTGCACACAACCCCTCGACTGGACGCGGATCATGTGAGGCCTTCAGGGTACGCATACCGAGCAGACGGTTGCCTCCAGTGCTACCTAGACCGGCCGCATGACCACGATGACAGCTGACCCTTCACTCGCCTACAGATACGCAGATATTGCAGATTCTTGCCACCGCATCATCACTGAGCTTTGTCATCTTCTGGCACTCTGCACTCAGAGAGGTTTGAGTGTGTTGACACAGCAGTGTGGTCCATAGATTGATTATACTCTTGCCTTTGTGGCCAGTGATGATGCGTGTGGGGGAGTGTCAAGTGTATGTGATGACTTCAGGCCTGACTATACAAAGTGGTTGGACGAGTCCCAGATTTGTAGTAGCCATCATGACTCCTTCGTCCCTGCTGTTCCTTCGGCAGCTGCTAAGTGTTCTATGGCCCATTGCTTGGTGTCGACAACGGGTCGTGAGGCAAGTGGTACCTGGATCATTGACTCCGGTGCCACTTACCACATGACCTAACGTTGCGCTGATTTTGTTGTCCTCAGTCCTGCTGTGTTTGTTCATTCTTTTTGCACAGAATCTGGTCAGTCTTTGCCAGTCCAGGACATTGCGTTTGTTCGCATTGATGGTCGTTCAAGCCCCTGTACATCTGTGACGTGCTCCACATTCTTGATTTGGAGCTCAGGTTGTTGTTTGTTCGTGCCTGCACTCGAATGGGTCTCTCTGTTGTGCACTCTAGCTACGCTGCCACTGTTTCTACCTATGATACTCATGTTGTTATCCTTCGTACATCGGTTGTTGATGACCTGTACCACATCATTCGTCACCCTCTTTTCGCGCCTTCTTCCTCGTCCTCTTCTGCACCTGTGTTTGTGACTAGCATGCTCTTCCCTGGCGTGCTCTCTGCCTTTGTCACTTGAGCTCGGACATAGTCTCTAAGCTCAAACGAACAGAGCCCGCCCTGGGTCTTGACACGACCTCCTTCAAGAAGTTGCCCAAAACTGATTGCCTCTTTTGTTCTCAGGGTAAGATGCACCATTCCACTTACCCTGACTCCACCTCATGGGTACTGCGTCCGTTTGATTTGGTCCACTCGGACCTCCTTGGTCCTCTCTAAGTCGATCCCTCTCGCATCAGGATCGTTATGTACACACCTTGATGGATGAATTCATTAGGATGTAGTGGATCTATAGCGTTCGCCACAAGAGCAACACCGTCCTTGCGGTCCACCTGTGGCTGGTGATGGCTGAGCACCAGTCTCGTCACACCCTTCACACTTTCTGCTCAAATCATGGTGGATCCAGATGTTCCAACCAACGTTAGGGAGTGGACTACACTAACACCTTTGTACCTGTTGGCAGCAAAACCACTAATCGTTCTCTGTCCAGGGTTGTTGCTCACCATGACCGAGAGCTGCACCAGATGGATATGAACAGCACGTTCCTCCATGGCCTTTTGGGGGATGAGATCTACATGGTCCAACCACCTTGTTCGAGGTTGGTTACAAGGTCTAGCGCTTGCGCAAGGCCTTGTATAGCTTAAAACAATCACCCAAGTATTGAAACTAGGACATCACAAGCACACTGGCACGTTCCGGTTAAATTCAGAGTGACGCCAACCCATCTCTCTTTCTCAGACGGACAGCTCAGAGCTTCACCGCCATCCAGGTCTATGTAGACGTCCTCCTAATTGGGTATGCTTCTATGGAGGTTGTGAAGGAGGCCAAGGTAGTCCTTCAGGCTACCTACAGGATGAAGGACCTTGGTCTTGTAGCTGTGTTTCTCGGGATGGAGATCGTACGTGATCATCAGCGGTTGACAATCTTGCTGCATCAGGCACTTTACGCTCAGTGGGTAGGCGTTTTGCCGATCTCCTTGGTGCAGTTCCCATAACACCTTATGGACATGATACTCCGAAGGTGGATGATCATGCATAGTTGGGAAAGACAGTGGACGTAACCCTGTACATGCGCCTCATTGGCTCTTCGATGTACTTGGCCACTACCACACGACCCGAAATTACCTTTTGATAGTGTCCTTGGTAAGAGCCCTTCATGCGGCTATGCGGGTGGTACGGTATGTGGTCTCCATACCGTACCTCGGACTCTGCTTTCAACAGCAATGTTTGGTGGTAATTAACGGCTACACAGATAAGAAATTGATGTGGATCCCTGATGGACACAGTCAGATAGGCTACGTGTTCCTGTTGTGTGGCACCGTTGTATTGTGGCATAGCAGCAAGCAAGGTTTTATTGCACATGGCTCATCAGAGGCTCAGTAAGTTGCGCTACGGACTGGAGCTGTCAAAGCGGTGTGGCTACAGGGTTTATTTTCTGAAGTTTTCCTCAGTTTATACCTTGCATCATTTTATGTTGTGAAAACCAGAGTGCTCTTGTCATTACAAAGAATTTTACTGTGTTTTCATGCATGCATGAAGCACATTGTTGTTGAGCATCACTTTGTTCCTGATCTTGTGGAGTGACACGCAATCTCCATCATCTGGGCCGGGACAAACATGCAACAGACTGACTTCCTGACCAAAGCACTAGCACGCAGAAAATTCATGGTGGCCATTTGTTTCGTCAGGCTTTGCCCCTTACGTGAGAGTAGCTAAGCGTGAGCTATGTGAGTATGGACTGTTGAGTATCTCGTTACACACTTGTGTCAGTTCTAGATGTATATGGACATGTGTATCATTGGGTCATGGAGGGTTGTTGTGATGTGAGTCATCTTCTTCTATCTATGCAACATAATGTGACCACTGTGCCGTGTCCATGCTCGTGTTGATCCCTGATACGTACCCAATTGGCGCTGGAGCACCAACTGGTAGTGGCTCCATCCACCAGCAGTTGCCTGACAGTTGCCACGGCGTCGCAAATGCTTGCTGGGGTGCTCTGTAGTTTTTCTACAATGGCTAGAGTTTTCTCAGTGGACTCGCACTTGAGCCTGATTTTCACGTTTCACATTGTGTATCCACTAATTGAAGCCAGACCTGTATGTGTGACCAGTCGTAGCATCCAAATCAAGATTTTTCATCTGTAGGTTCGGACGGTGTTGCGTTTGGATGCGTGTGCGGAGAGCTACGGCCAAAACAGTTGTTTTGGGCAGGTCTTAGGACAAACTGACACTATTGCGTGCGTCACCCGCTGTGCGCCATGGCACATAGCTGTGTTGTGTGCTTGTCAGTTGTCAATTATCTCTGCACATTGAAGCGATTGTGCTTATGAGATGTTGAGCATCTCTCCTAGCCCAATCCTTGTTGTTTCTGTACTCGTCCTCTGTGCTAGTGCAATTTCTAACTGGACATCGTTATCCCATCAGCAACAGTAGTGGTAGGAAGCTTCCCCATAGCTTCTCATGGTATCGGAGCAGTTAGGCATCTCTCATTGAGCTAGGAGAGTCGCAGCAGTGGCAACAATAGTACGAGTCACACCTACAGCCACGGGTCCTGGAAGGGCCCACCACGCCATAGTGATCCACCGCAACATGCAATAGCAATAGAAATGTCATTCTGATGAAAGATGAAGTTGCATCATCACGCCATCCACAAGTGTGCTTCCTGGGGTGCTATATAGTTTTTTCGACGGTCACTAGAGTTTTCTCGGTGGACTGGCTCTTAAGCCCGAATTTGCATGTTGTGTCCACTAATTAACGGCGGACCTGTGTGTATGACTAGTCCTAGCATCTCGCTTGAGATAATGCATCTCTACGTTCAGACGGTGTTGCGTTTCAATGCCAGTGCGCAGAGCTAAGGCCAAAACATTGAACTTGGACCGGTTTTAGGACAAACTGATACTACCTCTTCCGTCACCCGCTGTGCACCGCAGCAAGAATTTTTGCAGTGTGCTTGTGATTTGTCATTCATCTCTGCACATTGAAGCTATTACGCTTATGAGACTTAGAACACCTCGCCCAGTCCAATCTTTGCTGTTTCTACACCTGTCCTCTATGCTAGTGTAATGGCAGGCTGGACAGCTTGCCCCGTCAGCAGCAGCAATGCTAGGAAGATTCCAGGTATCTTCTTATGGTATCAGCAGCAAGGCATCCCTCATTGAGCTGCATAGCAGAGATGCAGTAGTGGCAGCAGTAGTGAGAATAACAGCTACTGCTACGGGTCCTGGGAGGACCCATCGTGCCATAGTGATACACCGTAGCACCCAATAGCAGCATAGGCGTCATTGCGAAGTAAGCTGACGTTTCATCATCATGCCATCGCCACAGAGGCAGCGGTGGGTTGCCCAAACCTTCCCACTAGGATTTCAACCACATGGTGGTGCTGGACCGTCCGCGAAGCTTCTTTGAAGTTTCATTTCAGGTCACACCTACCATCCCTCTTGGACGTTCGATAGCGTGACTACCATTATTGACCACCATTGTGGGTGTTTGAGGAATCATTGGAAAGCTCTGAGATCTTAAACACATCCAATCGCACTTTGTTTGGCGCCTTGTAACCAGCAAAAAACACTGATCTCAGATCTAGAATTTCTTGAATTTCAGACGGACAAGAAGAATGTTACATTTTTACAGTTTTTTAAAGTTTTTTTTTCACTACACCACCACTTTTGCATTCACAATTCTCTCCTGCATCATAGCTCCATGTTGGTTTTTGCGCATCTCTCATTGTGCTCTGTTGTTTCCTCTCCGCTTGCGTACATCGGCGTGCAGATGACTGACGGCGAGACTCGACGCTACTGGAGTTTCGTCTGGTGGAGACGACGCACGATGAGGCCTACTCGTAGCTCGCTGGAGCCTCCTCCCTCTGGCGACGCACTTAGCTCCATCGGCAGGCCTCCACGGCGGTTGGACCGCCGGCGGTCACTGTCACTGCAGATGTTGTCTGCATGCGTCTGCAGCGTCATGCTCTGCCTAGGGTCCATGCCTGATTTTGTGTGGCACTCTTTGGACTCATGGACCATCGTAGGCTCTGCCTGGGTTCGGGCAGCCATAACTCTTTGCTGCTATTTTTCTAGCTGATTCTGACCGCACGACTGCATTCGTAGCGTTGGTATTCTGGTATGGACCAGGTTTCTGGCAAAACGGACGACGCTCGAGTTTTGGGTTGTCGGCCGTCTGGCAGGGCTCACCGAGGAAACCCTGCCTGCCAGAAAATAGGTCTAGGACTATTTTCTGATTGGCTGGTTAGCTGAGTAACAAGTTCTACAGAGCTGGGGGGAGCTAGAACTTGGAGGGATCTCCCATTGTTGCTTATTGTTTATTCCTAATCAGTCACTTTCAGTTTTCAGCTGCTTTCTGGCACTAACACTGGAGCACGCACTTCTGAGTAACAAACCCAGAGCTTCCTGACTTAATCTCTACAGCAGCAGACTGAGGGGGCAGCAGACTTAAGCAACGACCGTGGAAGCCCGCACGCTGCATCGACAACGCATGCTGCACCAACCTGCTGCCTAGATTTCTAGCTTGGTATCAGAGCCAAAGTGTAGCAGCAGCAGCAGAAGACTGGCGTACAGGTGCCAGACAACACCGGCGGATCCCCATTCGCACTAGTGCAAGGGAAATGCTGCCGGATTTTTTCCAGGAGCATTCACCCGCCTGGTGGCGGCGTCAGATTTTTCCCATGGCCACTGGGCCAGGGGAAATGCTGCCTGATTTTTTCCGGCAACACTGACCCCCACGCGCGACGCGAGGAGGTGAGCGGCAGGCCGCGTCCGACACCTGTGGGCGACGACGCACGTGGCAACGTCACCTAGGTCCAGTGACTGGCACCAGCGAGCCTTAACAGCAGCTTGCAGTAGCAGAAGTGGCAGGCAACAACATTGAGCACTGGTAGCAGCTGCCAGCAGCAACTATGTGCAGCAGCAACAGCCGGCAGAAGCAGCAGAAACAGCCAGCGACAGCAGCATCTCGTAGCAGCTCGCAACAGCAACAACAGCCTGCAGCAGCAGCAGCTTGCAGCAGTAGCAGCAGGCCGCAGCACCAAGCAGCAGTGGCAGCCAAAAGCAGCAGCTCGCAACAACAGCACCAGCGACAACGAGCAGTAGCAGCAACAACGAGTAACAGTAGCAACAGGCTGCAGCAGTAGTAGCAGCAGCAGCAAGTAGCAGCAACAGCCGGCTGCAGCAGTACCTGCAACGAGCAGCAACCAGCAATAGCTGCTGCTGCTCGCAGACTGCAGCTCGCCGTGAGAGGTAGGATGCAAGTAGTGAGTCCACTGTTTGCTACGAGCAGCACACTGTTGGCAGCAAGTAGCGAGCTCACTGCTTGCAGCCCACTGTCCACAGCAAGCAGCGAGGCTTGGTGTGCCAGAAGAAAAGAAGAAAAAATATGAGACAAAAAACAATTCCCCCACCCCAGCAACAACTGCCATAGTTTCTGCAGCAGCCACAACAGCACACAGTAGTAGTAGCAGCAGCTGCAACAGCAGTAGCAGTAGTAGTTGTTGTTGCCACAGTAGCCATAGTAGTAGCTACAACATCAGCAGTAGTAGCAGCAGTTGCAACAACAGCTGCAACAACAGTAGATACTACTACCACATTAGCCACAGCAGTATTAGCAGCAACTGCAACAGCAGCACAGCAGTAGCAGGAGCATTAGCAGCAGCAACAGTAGTAGTAGCAGCGACAAGTAGTGGTAGCATCAGCAACAATAGTAGGAGCGGCCCCAACAATGGCCGCTACTGACGTCAGCATCCTGCCGTTAATGTCACTACTGACATCATCATCGAACAAAAAAAAGAGGGGAAGGAGGTAAAGAAACTCTATAGCAGCAGCAACACCAGGTAACGCGACAGCAGCTGCTGATGCCAGCCGACCTAGGCTGTCATCACTGCTGACATCAGCAGCACAAAAAAAACCAAAGAGAGGAAGCACCAAAACCCACCATGGCTAATAGCCCCAGTGCGGATGGGTCCTCCTCCATTGGGGTGACCCCCAAGAGGGATACTCCCCGCCTTTTCCTATAGCCGTTGCAACAGCTACAGCAGCAGAACTAGCAACAGAAGGAGCAAGAATAGCAGCAGCAACAGCTGCAACAGTAGCAACAACAGCAGCAGCCAACAGGCGTCGTCGCCGTCACTCCTGATCCACTGGCCATCATTTAGCAACAGTTTGCCACCTTGACGCAGCAGCTTGCAGCACTGCAACCCCTCGCCTCATAGACTCTCTTTAGTATCCCACCGCCATTTATTCCTCCTAGGCACGTCAGCCCCATTGTGTCCGCTTCCACATAGTACCTGGCGTAGCAGCAGACTCAGCGTCAGCTGTAGACAGTGACCTCCGTCCTTGGCCCCACTCTGGGTGCCGGCCGCAGGCAAAAGGACTTTGAGACGCCGTCCCCGCCGCACGAGGACGGCGAGCAGTTCCGGAGCTGGGAGCTCAGCTTCCACATATGGGCGCAAGGTGAGGGCCTATGGGCATAATACACCCTCCCGTATGACTCCACCCACGCAAACCAGTTGTATGATGCCGGTTGCACCGTACGCGCCCTTGTTCCCGTCGCTCCTTTGGCTTCCCGCTTGGCCTTAGAGCCCTTTCTTGGCGACTTCACCGCTGGCGGCACCCCAGACCCTACACCCGCATGGCACGTCCTCACTCGTCTCCATCGCCTGTCCAGTGAAGCTGAGACCAGCCGTCTGCTGTGGGAGTTCAACTCCCTGTGCATGGGGGAGTCCGAGACAGTCACCGCTTACTGGCAGCGGGTTGAGGACATCCTCCGTTGCCTAGGCACCTCTGCTCCACCCCCCTTGGCCGCGCTCCTCACCATCAAGCGCGGTGCTATCGACGAGTACGTGGACGTCTTGGTCCACTAATTCTAGGATCTCCTCTCCACCATGGCAGCCTAGGGCACCCTCATGCCCTGGGCATACGAGCTCTTCCTCAGGATTAAGGAAGCTTATCTGGAGTCCCGCCTCTAGCGCACAGAGGCCCTTGCCTTCCCTGTCGTAGCTTCTATGGCCGTCGCTTCCCCCGTAGCAGCTACCTCCACCAACTCCTCGTCGTCGGGGAAGAAGAAGAATCAGAGAAAGAAGGGCATGGGACAGCAGCAATAGCAGTAGTAGCAGCAGTAGTCGACTTGGTCCACTGGTAGTGGCTCAGTCTGCCACAACTGTGGCCAGCCAGGGCACGGATGGTATACGTGCCTGCTACCGACGAGCGAGGCGTGCGTCATCGTGACCATGCGTTGCCAGTGGGAGCGCCATCTCGCCTTTGCAGCCGTCACTATCGCCGCCTCTGAAGCCTCGACCACGTCCAACAGCTCCACTTCTTCGATCGCGACACCGGTCCCACAGATGCTACCTCCACAGCAGCATCATCCGCAGCTGTCGGCGCCTCTGTTCCTTTCACCGGGGTAGTATTCCTTCTATCCGGGCTCCGGTGCCGTCACTCCGTACTCCGTCTACACTCCCGGCCGTCCACGTGTGAGCGACAGTTGGAGTAGTTCATTGCGCTCCAACTCGGCCTACCTCGTCCTCTCCCCGAGGGAAGTACGAGTTGCGTCACCTCCTGCCGGACCCCTTTGCCCTACATGATTGAGACTGAGCTGCGATCGTATCATGCCTTCTCATATATCTCGCCGTCTCCCGTGGTCTCCCCTGTCCCCCTCCGTAACGACGTCGTGTGGCTTGATGATTGGCAGTCTCGGTCCGCGTCCCCTTCCACTACATCTGCGTCTCTTGCCTGCTGCCTTGTGACTGTTAGCGATCTAGCTACTTCCGTCCAGGACCCGGCCGAGACCTGGATCATCGACTCCTGGGTCACGCATCACATGATGGCTTCTCACGAGGCCTTCAGTATACTTGGTCCTGTTGGCGATGTATCCGGTGTCTGGACGGGCTCCGGCCAGGTGTTACCTATCCGCGGCGTTGGTGTCATTCGTTTCTGTGGTCCTACGGGTGATGTCTTCCTGACCGATGTTTTCTTTGTCCCCTGTCTTGAGCTCAGCCTCCTATCCGTTATTGCCCTTGACCGCATGAGCATGGACGTTGTGCACTTGCGTGCTGTTAGCACTGTATCGTTGCGTCCTTCCGGTCTTGTCGTTCTTCACGCCATCGCCCGTGGCAACCTGTGACAGGTGCCTCGTCTGTCTTCCTCTCCTTCTATCCCCTCCCCGTCAGCCACCACAGGCCATGTATTTGTCACCAGCACGTTTTCCCTGCAGCACACCAGTCTCTTACACCGCCGTCTTTGCCACGTCCACTCTGCTGCCTTCGACAGCATGCTCCGCACCCAGCCGGCCAAGGGCCTTGACCCTTAGACTTTCCCTTTGCTGTGCCCCACAGAGTGCGTTGATTGCACTTAGGGCAAGATGCACCGGTCCACATACCCTCTTTCCTCCTCCCGTGCATCCTTCCCTGTGGACCTGGTCCATTCCGATGTCATGAGTCCTCTCCCTACCGAGTCCTTTGGAGAGCATGGCTGTTATGTCATCACCCTCACTGACCACTACTCTCGCTACCGCTGGGTCTTCTACCTTGGGCAGAAGAGCGATGTTGCTCGTGTCATTCAGGACTGGATTGTCCTTGCGAAGCGCGAGTGTGGTCGATCTCTTTGCCGCTTTCGCTCCGATTGCGGTGGTGAGTACATGGGCGAGACCACGATGTTTTTTGCCTCCCGCAGTATCCACCATGCGGTGGTGAGTACATGCGCCCTACACGCCTGTCCAGAACGGCGTCTCTGAGAGGTGGAACCGTACCATGGCCGACACCGTCCGCACCATGCAGGTTTATTCTGGCCTCTCCAATGGCTTCTACTTTGAAGCCATGGCCTACATGACATGGGTCTGGAACCAGATTCCTCATGGACCCCTTCCCCGCCAGTCCACGCCGTACGAGCACGAGTGCGGTCAGCGAGCCGACCTCTGCCGTGCTCTCGTCTGGGGCTGCGTGGGCATTGTGTGGCTGCCTGCCCCACAACTGGACAGCGAACTCGCTCCCCATGGGCATCCTTGCACCTTTCTCGCTATCTCTCGTCAGTCCAAGGCTTGGCGCTTCTGGGATCCCTCCCGACACTGCATCGTCGAATCCTGCGATGCCCTCTTCTTTGAGGAGCTGTTTTCGCGCGATCTCATTTTCTCTGGCTCATCGTTGTCCCTCCCGTCGCGTGGATGAGTGGTGATTCCGTTCTCCATACTGCCGCTTCCGGGTGGCACATCACTTAGTCCCTCTAAGCCAACAGCCCCAGTCGCACCCGATGGACCCTCCGCGCCAGCAGTCCTAGTCGCGCCCGCTGGCCCCTCTGAGCCAGCAGGCCCAGTCGCACCCGCTGGCCTGTCCAAGCTAGCAGCCCCAGTCGTGCCCGCTTGTCCCTTTGTGCCAGCAGCCCCAGACGCGCCTGCTTGCCACTCTGGGCCGGCGGTCCCAGTCGTGTCCATTGGTCCCTTCGGGCCAGCCGCCCCAATCCCAGCCACTAGTGCCTCAGGGCCAGTCTTCCCAGTCACGGCCGCTGGCCCCTCTGGGCCAGCAGCCCCAGTCGCGTCTGCTGGCCCCTCCGGGCCAGCAGCCCCAGTCCCGTCCGCTGTTCCCTCCGGGGCCAGCAGCCCAAGTCGCGTCCACTGGTCCCTCCGGCCCAACAGTCCCGTCCGCCTCCAACGGCCCGTCAGACTCGGTGCCATCCCTTGCCCTACTGCGTTACGCTCATGGCCCAGGTGGCAGCCTCCGACCCAGGCCATCAATGACCGCAGCACCTCGTCCTGTGGCGTCTTGGCCCCCTGTCGCTCCACGTCTCTTCCACTCCTACGGTCGTGAGTTGGGACCCTTGCACCAAGGCCCTAGGCCTAACCACTTTGGCTATCATTGTAGACCTTCATCCTGGCTCTGCACTCGGCTACGCCATGCTTCATCACGAGCATCGGCATGTTGTCATGGTTGCACTCGCGTGCATCCTATGTGGAGCTCGAGATGTACACACACTCTCAGTCCGCTCCATAGCACACCCCGAAGACCCAGCCACCCTACGCGAGGCTCGAGCCTCTCCTGAGGCTGCACACTGGGATGCTAACGAGCTCGCTACTATTCGACAGCACCACGTGTATGACCTCCTCGGCCTCCCTCCAGGTCGGAAGGCCATCGGTGCTAAGTGGGTTTTTTTGGGTGCAAATGGAAACCCGACAGGTCCTTGGACAAGTAAAAGGTCTGCCTCACAGCCAAGGGGTTTGCTCAGGTCCCTTGGGTCGATTACGACCACTTCTTTGTCCCAGTAGGCCGGTTCTCCACGAGCCGGGCGCTCTTCAGCCTCGTTGTCCAGCATGGATGGGAGCTGCATGAGATGGACGTGAGCAATGCCTTCCTCCATGGTTCATTGGAAGGTGAGGAGCTCTACATGGTCCAGCCTCCAGGCTTCGACGACGGCAGTGGGAGAGTCTGGCGGCTGCAAAAGGCCCTCTATGGCCTGAAGCAGTCGCCTCGGTGTTGGAACTAGGAGATCAGCAGCATGCTCCTTCACGGCAGCCTCTAGCGCAGCACCACTGACCCCGCACCGTTCGTCAGCCCGCGAGGCCAGACCCTCACCGTTGTCCTGGTCTACATCGACGATCTCCTCATTGCGTGGCCGGACATTGCAGCCATCCACAGTGTCAAGGACCTGCTGCACACCACCTAACAGATGAAGTATCTCGAGACTGCCCGAGTCTTCCTGGGCATGGAACTCGAGCATGATCGCTCCCACAGCATCCTACACGTCCACCAGGTTGTCTATGTGCAGAACCTGTCCACTCGCTTCGTCGAGGAACTGCCCCTCGTGCCCAGCGCATCTTCGCCCATGTCACCTGATGGCGAGGTGAAGCTGAAGAGTCCTGACTCAGCCGTTGTAGAGGAGCCAGTTGACATGACCACGTATCTGCGAGTCATCGGGTCACTGATGTTCCTGTCGACGACAACACGCCCAGACATCGCATTCGCCGTCAACCTCCTGGCTCAGTTCTCTCAGGAGCCGCGCCACCTCCAATTCGAGGTCGCAATCCGAGTATTGTGCTACGTCGTCTCGACTCCTCGGCGAGGTCTCATGTATCGCCGCCAGCCGTCTGTCGTCACGGTAGGCTACACCAACAGTGACTGTGCCTGCAGTCCAGATGGTAAGAGTCGCACAGGCTGGATCTTTCTGATCGATGACACGATTGTGTCCCGGTGCAGTGGCAAGCAGGGATACATTACACGCAACACTGCTGAGGTTGAGTATGTGGCCCTTGGCTCAGGCGCATGTAAGAGTGTGTGGTTGTGTCGTCTGTTGTCTAAGTTGCGTCAGTCCGTGGCATCCATCACGTTGCATTGTGACAATGAGAGTGCCATGGCCATCGCCGACAATGAAGGTGTGCATCACATGGGCACAAAACACATCAGCCTTAAGTATCACTATGAGCGTTCGTTGTTGCATGACGGGAGCATCAACATTGTGTGGGTTGAGACAGCACGGCAGCTGGCTGACTTCTTGACCAAGGCACTAAGGCGCGACTCGTTCAAGAAGACTGTGAGTTCGGTTGGTGTGTGTCCGTGAGTAGCTCCTTTTGTCCCTGCGTGCGTTTTTGCGTGTCTTGGGGAGTGTGGCTGTTGACTCTCTTATTGCCTATCCATGTGCACTATGCCTGTGAGTCATGGAGGAGTATTGGTTTTTGCGCATCTCTCATTGTCCTCTGTTGTGTCCTCCCGGCTTGTGTACATCCGCATGCATATGACTGACAACGAGACTCGACGCTGGTAGAGTGTCCTCCGGTGGAGCCGATGCACGCGGAGGCCTACTTGCAGCTCGCTGGAGCCTCCTCTCTCTGCCAACGTGCTCAGCTCCATGAGCAAGCCTCCTCGGCGGTTGGGCTGCCGGCGGTCATTGTCACTACAGATGCTTTATGCATGCGTCTGTAGCGTCATGCTCTGCCTATGGTGGATGTCTGATGTTGCGTGGCACTGTTTGGAGTCATGGACCATCGTACGCACTGCCTGGGTTCGGGCAACCATAACTCTTTGCTGCTATTTTTCTAGCTGATTCTGACCGCACGACTGCGTTCGCAGTGTCGGTGTTTTGGTATGGTCCTGTTTTCAGGAAAACCGGACGCTCGGGTTTTGGACTGTCGGCCGACTGGCAGGGCTCACCGAGAAAACACTGCCTGCCAGAAAATAGGTCTACCACTATTTTCTGATTGGCTAGTTAGCTGAGGAACAAGTTCTACAGAGCTAGGGGGGATTTAGAACTTGGAGGGGTCTCCCATTGTTGGTTATTCTTTATTCCTAATCAGGCACTTTCAGTTTTCAGGTGCTTTCTGGCGCCAACACTGGAGCGCGCGTTTCTGAGTAACAAACCCAGAGCTTCCAGACTTGGACTCTAGAGCAGCAGATTGAGGGGGCAGCAGGCTTAAGCAACGAGCGTGGAAGCCCATGCATTGCATCAACAACACTGCTGCCCCAAACTTTGCTACATTTGGACAACCTTCATGTTGACATCATCATTGAGGGTGATGATGTCATCACCCACAAATTGTTGGCTGAGATATCAAGGTTTTGCAAATGATTTAAATCCTCGAGAAGTGCAGTCAGATTGTCAATCTGACCACTTTTGTGTTACGCTCTACTGAGCAACCCACATGGCGCCTTTTGACGACAAGCAGAAGCATCCTACTGCTCCTTCCGGCTCCTAGGCTGACACCTCCATTCCTGAACCCCAGGCCATCGCCTCTCTCTTCCAGGCGCAAGGGGACATCCGGCAGCAATAGGCGGCGTAGGCAGCCACCCTTGAGGAGATTCTCACCATGTTGTAGAGGATGGAGCAGTGTTCGCCAGATGCAGCCGGAGCACCACATCAGGACGTTCAGCAGCAAGGCGTGGAACAGGAGGGCTTGTAGTAGGAGCGGTCGAGTGGAGACGACAGCAGTAGTGACGATAGCAATGGCCAACAACAACAGTTACGAGGCCCTTAAGGTACCCATTTGTCATGCTTCCGGCCTCCGGGGTCGAGAGGTCATCCAGGGGAAGAGCCATTTCCAGTTGGGACAGTGAACCACTTCCGTACATTATTCCATTTTTTTTGCGCCTTCTATCTCGCAGTGTTGCTCTCCTGGAGTGTCCTTCTGTGGGCTTCTAGTTCTTCGTGTGATCGAGCGTGCCCTAGAGGTCACCCTTCCAACGGATCAGCGGTCGAAGGAGTTTGAGACCCCACCACCATGCTACGATAGCGACGTTGGATTTGACGCCTGGGAGACCCTCTTCCAGATGTGGGCTGATGCGGAGAGTGTCAGGCCATGTTACTTGGCGAATATCACACGGCCGGCCCCCACAAAGGCGCAGGTTGCTGCAAGAGCCATACGCAGCTTGCTCTACGTTGTACCCCAGGATGTTATCGACTCCCACTTGTTCCTGGAGGCCCTTGGAATAGGCACTGGAGCGGACCCTGCTGAGTTGGTCTTGACCCTGCTGGCAGCTAGAAACCTATTGCCTAGGTTTCTAGCTTGGTATCAGAGCCAGAGCATAGCAGCAGCAGCAGAAGACTGGCGTACAGGTGCTAGACAAGGCGCAGACGTCTCATGGCAGATTCCGTGGGAGGCAAGAAAGGTCATGGCTTCACCCATGTACTCACCACCGCGATCGGAGCGAAAGCGGCGGAGAGAGCGGCCACACTTGCGCTCCGCAAGGACAAGCCAGTCCTAGATGGCGTGGGCGACATCGCTCTTCTGCCGAAGGCAGAAGATCCAGCGGTAGCGAGAATAGTCGTCAGTGAGGGTGAGGACGTAGCGACCATGCTCGCCGACGGACTCGGTGGGGAGAGGACCCATGACGTCCGAATGGACAAGGTCGAGAGGGGCGGACGCACGAGAGGAAGACAAGGGATACGTGGACCGGTGCATCTTCCCGTGAGCGTAGTCAATGCACTTAGTGGGGCACGGGAGGGGGAAAGTCTCCGGGTCAAGGCCCTTGGCCGGTTGGGTGTGGAGCATGATGTCTATGGCGACAGAGTAGACGTGGCAGAGGCGACGGTGCAAGAGGCGAGTGTGCTGAGGAGATAGCATACTGGTGACAAACACATGGCCTGTGGCTGCCGATGGGGATGAGACGAAAGGAGAGGAGGATAGGCGAGGTACATGCCACAGGTTGCCACGGGAGGTGGCGTGCAGTACAACAAGACCAGATGGACGCAACAACACAGTGCCAACACCACGTGAGTGCACAACGTCCATGCTCATGCCGTCAAGGGCAGTGATGGACAGAAGACTGAGCTCAAGACCAGGGACGAAGAGGACATCGGTCAGAAAGACGTCACCCGAGGGACCACGGAAACGAACGACGCCAACACCACGGACAGGCAACACCTGGCCAGAGCCCGTCCGGACACCGGAAATATCGCCTACAGGAACGAGCATACTAAAGGCCTCACGAGAGGCCGTCATGTGATGCGTGACCCCGGAGTCGATGATCCAGGTCTCAACAGGGACCGGGACCGGGGTCGCTAGATCACTAACGGTCACATGGCAGCAAGCAAGGGACGCGGACGCGGTAGAAGGAGGTGCGAACGGAGACTGCCAATCGTCAAGCCAAGCAACGTCGTCCTGGGAAAGGGTAGCAGAGACCATGAGAGTCGACGAGACAGACGAGGAAACGGGGCATGACCGTATCTCAGTCTCAGTTATGCACTGCTGGACAGGAGAGCAGGAAGTGATGCAACTCGCACTTCCTTGGGAAGGAGGGCGAGGCAGGCCAAGCTGGAGCGCAATGAACTACTCCAGTTGACGCTCACGGGAGGACGGCCCGGGAGTATAGACGGAGTACGGGGTGATAGCGCGGGAGCCCGGGTAGAAGGATGACTATGCCGGCGTCGACGGTTGCGGCGCTGGTGTCGGCGGGTCTAGCGAAGCAACCGGAGTGGTGGAGCTGCTGGACAAGGCCGAGGTGTCTGAGGCAGCGACAACTATGCTGGCAGAGGCGAGACGGCGCTCGCGCTGGCGACACATGGTGACGATGACGCGTGCCTCATCCGTCGGTAGAGGGCACGTGTACCACCCGTGCCCCGGCTTGCCACAGTTGTGGCAGACCGAGCTGCTACCGCTTGACCCGGTCGACGACTGCTGCTGCTCCTGGTGACCCTTGCCTTTCTTGTTCCGACACTTCTTCTTCCCCGATGATGATGAGGTAGCAGCGGCAGGGGAGGCGACGGCCACAGAGGCGACGGCAGGGGAGGCGACGGCCACGGAGGCGACGGCAGGGGAGGCGACGGCAGGGGAGGCGACGGCCTCCGTGCGCTGGAGTCAGGAATCCAGACGAGCTTCCTCAATCCGGAGAAAGAGCTCGTATGCCCAGGGCATGAGGGTGCCCTGGGCCGCCATGGTGGAGAGGACGTCGTGAGGGTAGTGGACAAAGACGTCCGCGTACGCGTCGGTGGCACCGCGCTTGATGGTGAGGAGCGCGGCCAGAGGGGGTGGGGCAGAGGTCCCGAGGCGACGAAGGATGTCCTCCGCTCGCTGCTAGTAGGAGGTGACCATCTCGGTCGTCCCCATGTGCAGGGAGTTGAACTCCCGCATCAAGCGGCTAGTCTCAGCCTCACTAGACAGGCGATGGGGACAAGTGAGGGCTTGCTACACGGCTGCAGGGTCTGGGGTGGCGCCAGCAGTGAAGTCCCCAAAGAAGGGCTCGAGGGCGAGGTGGAAGCCGGAGGGACGACAGGGACTATAGCCCAGACGGCACGACCAGCGTCATACAACTGGTCGGCCGAGGTGGCATCATATGGCAGGGTGTAGTATGCCCACAGGTCCTCACCCTGCGCCCAGATGCGGAAGCTGAGCTCCCGGATCCAGAACTGCTCGCCGGCCTGAAGCGACGGCGGTGGCATCTCAAAGTCCTTTTTCCTGCGGCCGGCACCCAGAGTGGGGCCAAGGACAGAGGTTACAGTCTGCCGCTGGCGCTCAGTCTCCCGCTGCACCAGGTATTGCGTGGCAGCAGACACAACTAGGCTGGTGTGCCCTGGAGGGGGGAAGGATGGCGGCGCATTGGGGGCAGACTGAGAGACCAATGGTTGCAGTGCCGCAAGCTGCTGTGTCAGGGCGGCGAGCTGTTGCTGAAGAGCAGCGAGGGGGTCAGGGTTGTCGCCAACGACGTCAGAGGGTTGTTGCTGCTGCTGCTCCTGCAGCTGCTGCTGCTGCTGCTGCTTCTGCTGTTGCTGCTGCTCCTGCTGCTCCTGCTGACCCTACTGCTCCTACTGTTCCTTTTGCTCCTTCTGCTGTTGCTGCTGGTGCTGCTGCTGTTGCTTCTGCTGCTGCTGCCACTGCTGCTGCTGCTGTGGCTGTTGCTGCTGCTGCAGCCGCTGCAAGAAAGGGGGGGGTGGGGGTCCTCCCAACAGAGGAGGAAACCCCTCCAATGGGGCTACCAGCCATGGTGTGATGCCCTTTTTGTTTGTTTTTTTTTGTGTGGTGCTGACGTCAGCAGTGACGTCTGCTGAGGATGGTGGACGTTCTGGCCAACCTTAGGTTTACTTCCCCTTCCCTTGCCCCTTCTTTTGTATTTTGTTTCTTTATGAGTTGATGACATCAGCAGTGATGTCGGCAGTGACGTCAGCAGCTGGATGCTGACATCAGCACTGGCGGTTGTTGGGGCCGCTGTTGCAGTTGCTGCTACTGCTGCTGTTGGTGCTGATGCTGCTGTTATTGCTGCTGCTGCTGATGTTGTTGTTGCTTCTACAGCTGCTGCTGCTGTTGCTGTTGCAGTTGCTGCCGCTGCTGCTACTGCGGCTGCTGCTGGTGCTGCTGCTGCTGCTGCGGCTGCAAATGCAGGAGGAACTGCTACTGCTGCGGGTTGTTGCGGCGACTGTGGCGGCTGCAGCAACAAACGTAGCTGCTGCAGCTGCGGCAACGAAGCTGGTGTGGTGGGGGATTTTTTTCTTGCGTTTTTTTTCTCTTTTCTCGTCTGTCACAACGGGCAGCTGCCCGCTGCTAGCTGCGAGCAACGGGCTGCTGCTCGCTGGTAGAGCGCTGCTGCCCGCTGGCAACGAGTAGCTGGTCGCTGGCAGTAGCGGGCTGCTACTCGCTGCTCCCTGCTACTCACTGCTCGCTGCTGTTGCGAGCTGCTACTGCGGGCTGCTGCTGTTGCGAGATGCTGCTGCGAGTTGTTGCTGCTGCGGGCTACTGCGAACTGTTGCTTCTGCTTGCTACTAGCTACTGCTGGCTGCTGCTGCCACTGCTCGCTGTTGTTGCCTACGGCTGCCGCTGCTGCAGACTGCTGCTGCTGCGTGCTGGTGCCAGTCACTGCACCTAGGTGACGTTGCAGCGTGCGTCGTCGCCCACAGGTGTTGGACGCGGCCTGCCGCTCACCTCCTCGCGTCACGCGTGGGGGTCAGTGCTATCGAAAACATTTTGGCAGCATTTCCCCTGGCCCAGTGGCCGTGGGAAAAAATCAGACGCCGCCACCAGGCGGGTCAATGCTGCCGGAAAAAATCCGACAGCATTTCCCCTGTACTGGCACGTATGGGGGTCCGCCGTCATTGTCTGGCACCTGTACTCCAGTCTTCTGCTACTGCTGCTACGCTCTGGCTCTGATACCAAGCTAGAAACCTAGGCAGCAGGTTGGGGCAGCATGCGTTGTTGATGCAGCGTGCAAGCTTCCACGCTCGTTGCTTAAGTCTGCTGCCCCCTCAGTCGGCTGCTCTAGAGTATTAGTCTGGAAGCTCTGGGTTTGTTACTCAGATTCGCGCGCGCCAGTTTTAGCGCCAGAAAGCAGTTGGAAACTGAAAGTAACTGATTAGGGATGAAGAATGAACAACAATCGGAGACCCCTCCAAGCTCTAGCTCCCCCCCCACTAGTGTAGAACTTGCTACTCAGCTAACTAGCCAATCAGAAAATAGTGCTAGACCTATTTTCTGGCAGGCAGGGTTTTCTCGGTGAGCCTTGCCAGACGCCCGACAACCCAAAACCCGGGCGTCGCCCGTTTTGCCTGAAAACTGGACCATACCATAATACCGACGTTGCGAACGCAGTCGTGTAGTCAGAATCATCTAGAAAAATAACTACGAGAAGTTATGGCTGCCCGAACCCAGGCAGTGCCTACGGCAGTCAACGATGCCAAACAGGGCCATACAGCAGGAGACATGGACCCTAGGCACCGCATGATGCTGCAGACGCAATGCCACAGCCAGACACAGCGCTAGGTGCATGCAGACAGCATCTGTAGTGGCAGTGACCGCCGGCGGCCCGACCACCGAGGAGGCCTGCAGATGCAGCTGAGCGCATCGCCAAAGGGAGGAGGCTCCAGCGACGGGTGAGTGGGCCTTAGCGTGCGTCGGCTCCACCGAGCGACACTCCAGTGGCGTCGAGTCTTGCCGTCAGTCATCTGCACGCCAATGTACACAAGCCAGGAGGACACAACAGAGTATAATGAGAGATGCACGAAAACCAACACTGGCAGTTGAGACCCATGTGACAATTGTGGTGCATCTTTGGCTCTTTTCAGTAGGGTTCCTCTGAACCGACAGCAGCCTATTTGTTGCGAGCAATGGCTATTTACGCTCGCCTCAGCGCTGTTGACGGCTCCCAACTGTGGGCCCTACACACCATCATTGTCACAGCCCACATGGAGTTCGTTGACATGTTCACTTCGACCTGGCGATTCTCGCCGAGCTATCATCGTACTTGAATCTCCTCCCTTGGACCCATCAGTATTACCTGAGTAGACGGCCGCACGAGAGGATGTCCAGGCCCATCAGGCGAGTCCACCGGTTACCGTGATCACCGCCACACCGGAAACACCTCCCCTCCTCATTGCCTTGTTCTCACCCTCTTCTCCATTACCCTTCACAGGATGGGGCGACTGCTGTTGTGGTGTGAATTATTTCTGTCCATTTGTACAGCTTACTGTGACCACTCGGCCGTGTCCATGCTCGTGCAGATCCCTGATGCGGGCCCAGCTGGCGCCGGAGCACTGACGGTTGGTGGATCCAGCGACCAGCAGCTGCCAGACGATTGCCACGACGTCCCGGGTGCTTGCTGGGGTGCTCTGCAGTTTTTCTGCAGGTGTTAGAGTTTTCTCGGTGGACTGGCTCCCAAGCCCGATTTGCATGTTTTGCATTGTCCGTCCACCGATCGATGCCGGACTTGTGCGTGTGACCAGTCGTAGCGTCCGGCTCAAGATTCTGCATCTCTAGGTTCAGACGGTGTTGCGTTTGGATGTCTGTGCGCAGAATTACGGCCAAAACAGTGGTTTTGAGCCGGTTTTAGGACAAACTGACACTGCCGCGTGCGTCACCCGCCGTGTGCCGCGGCAGGTATTTATGCTGTGTGCTTGTCAGTTTTCAACTCTCTCTGCATTACTAAGCTATTGGAGCTTATGAGACTTTGCGCGTCTCCCTAGCCTAATCCTTGCTGTTTCTTGCACCTGCTTGCTTGCTAGTGCGTTAGCTGACTGGACAGTGTCGCCACATCAGCAGCAGCAAGGTTAGGAAGCTTCCTAGCAATTTCTCTTGGTATCAGAGCAGCGAGACCCCTCTCGCTGAGCTGCGCTGCAGAGACGCAGCACAGGCAGCAGCAGTGAGAGTCACCGCCGCCACCACATCCTGGGACCCGTCGCAGCCGACGTTGGCAGCAGCGACGTCACCACGCAATCGCCACCACCGTAGCAAGTGGAGCTTCGGCAGTGACGAGATCCAGCAGCCACGCCGGCCAGCAGCAGCAACACCGGGTGGCAACAGCAGCACCGGGTGGCAATTGCAGCACCGGGTGGCAGCGGCAGCCGTGTCTGGCTGCCAACCTGTACACAAATAAAAAAGGGGGAGTAGCAGCTCGCAGCTTGCAGCTGCGACGGCATCAGCAGCCGCGAGCAGCAGCAGCAGCGAAGCATCAGCAGCGCAGCAGCAGCATTGCAGCTGCTGCAGCGATAGCAGCAACAGCGGCAGCAGCAGCATTGCAGCAGCGGCAGCGGCTACAGCAGTGCAGCAGCAGAGCCGCGGCAGCAGCAGCGGCGAGCTTGCACAGCACTGCTGCTGCACAGCAGTGCTGCGTAGCTACGCAGAAACTGCGCAGCACTACGCAGGCCTGGGTGGCACTACGCAGGCCTGCGCAGCCCCTGCGCAGCCACGAGCAGGGGGTGACGAGGTCACCCCCACCGGTCACGCGAGGTTCGCGTGACCGCCCAAAAAAAAATGCTGGCGTAAAAAACGCTAGCGAAAAAACGCTAGCGTTTTTTTCGCTAACGTAAAAAACGCTGACGTCATCATACACTATGTGTAAGTAGGCGTAGATGCTAGGCTAGCAAGGAAGCAGGTGACAAGCAACGACGTACGCCATGGATCGGGGAACGCTCACGACTTAGAAAAGTGTAGTCACAAGACACAACTTGACAAGCGAGTGAAGTGTGAGCGAGGGGTGAGAGCCAGTTGACCGGGCCACCCACGCGAGACACTCGTCGTGGGGCCCGGACGCCACCCAGGGATCGAACCCGACCCTGGAGCGAACGAGCTCCAGGCGCTTTCTCACACGCCGGCACAAGCCGGACGTGTGGTCCCGAGGGATCAGCAACCCGGTTCACCACTCTAGGAACATGCAAGTATGCAATCAACTAACAAGCATGCATTCCCACAAGTTGTATCCCCTTTTAGCATATGAGTGTATTACTAAACTAAGGCATGTGACAAGGCTGGTGCTGAAGCCACCACTTGGCAGCTTGAAGGAGGCACGTCCTCTGTGCTCCTCATGCTGCACCACAGTCTTGCACCAGGGAACCTTAATCCAGATCAATCACCTGCAGTGGTGAGGTGTGTGCATGAATGGAGACAAGAGGGCACTTGCTCGTGTTTGTGACAATAACCAACACTCCCCCATGACCCACAGGCAAACAGGCCTCACACACACGAAACATAGAACGCGGTGAACAACACAGGAATCACATCAACAGGCGGCATCACGAAAGCGCAGCAAGCCAACAGCATGCACGGCCGCCTTGAACATTCCACTGCTGACCACTTTGGTGAGAAAGTCTGCACGCTGTTGACGAGTGTCGGCCCAGACAACCTGAACTTCACCAGCAGCAATGCGCTCGCGTACAAAGTGATGCTCAATGTTGATGTGCTTAGTGCGAGAGTGATGCATGCCATCGTGCTCAGCGATTGCCTTCGCACTCTGGTTGTCAGAGCGCAGGGTGATGCAATGAATGGGAACACGCAACTGCTGCAACAAGTGGGACAGCCAAACACTCTCACACGTACCTGCACCCAGTGCCACATACTCTGCCTCACTGGAGCTTCTGGCAACACAACCCTGTTTTCCACTCTTCCAGGAGACTGCGGTCCCCCCGACGAGGAAGATGTAACCAGTGCGGCTGCGAGCATCTGTGTCATGTGCCCAGTCTCTGTCTGTGTAGCCGTCAACGACTACAGAGGGCTGAGCACGGTAGCAGAGTCCTACGCGTGCAGTGGACAACGCGTAGCGGACGACGCGTAGTGCGGCCTCGAAATGCTTCTGCCGAGGCTGTTGTGAGAACTGGGCAAGGAAGTTGACTGCGAAGGCCACATCTGCCCTAGTGGTGGTGGCGAGATACATGAGGGAGCCGACAACACTAAGGTAGTCGGTGACGTCGACAGGCTCTCCCAGCTGTGCTGAGTCCAATGACTTCAGCAGGCGCTGACCTGCTGGAGTCATTGGTGTGGACGCGGTGGGAACGTCTGCGAGCAAAGGAGCAAAACGCTCCCCCAGCGTGCGTATGTACGCGGCTTGATGCACGTGCAGGGTGCGACGCTGACGATCACGCTCAAGCTCCATCCCCAAAAACACCCGTGCAGGACCTAGGTCTTTCATCTTGTACACAGACTGCAGCAGGTCTTTCACTGACTGGACAGCTGCCGGGCTGGGTGAGGCGATGAGCAGGTCATCAACATAGACCAACACTGCCACAGACGACTCTGAGGGGGTGCTTAAGAAGAGCGCTGGATCAACCGTGCTGCGACGGTAACCTCCCCGCTCGAGAGTCGAGGAGATCTCCGTGTTCCAGCATCGCGGCGACTGCTTGAGCCCGTAGAGGGCTTTGCGCAGTCTCCAGACCTTGCTTGTGCCATCGGTGAAGCCAGGGGGCTGTATCATGTAGATCTCTTCATCGAGCTTCCCGTGCAAGAAGGCGTTGTTGACATCCATCTGCTCCAGTTCCCAGTCGTGCTAGGCGACGAGACTCAAGAGTGCTCGAGCCGTGGTGTATCTCCCGACCGATGCAAAGGTCTCATCAAAGTCAACGCCGGGGATCTGGGAGAACCCCTTTGCTGTGAGACGTGCCTTATACCGGTCGACAGTTCCATCGGGCTTCAGCTTGCACCGAAGGACCCATCGGGCGGAGACTGCCTTGCAACCTGCAGGCAGATCCACTAGCTCAAAGACTCCATGATCTTGGAGGGCTGTGAGCTCCTCCTGCATAGCCTTCTCCCAGAGGTCAGCGTTTGCTGCCTCACGAGCCTGCCGGACAGTGGTGGGCTCAGGAGGGAGAGTGGGAAGGCCAGCGGCCGCAAAGCATGCGGCGACATAACCAGCGACAGAAGACTCAAGAGCACTGTGAAACTCGTGGGCTACAAGAGCATAGCCAACTGCAGAGTTTGGGTGTACAACGCTCACAGACAGGCCCAGTGCATCAAGTCCGGTGGGGCGCGCTGACGGACCAGCTGTGGAGGATGTGGCTCTCGAGCGAGTGACTCGCTGAGAGGCAATGGATGAGCCTGCCGGGAGAGGCTCAGTAGGCGCCCTAGAAGAGGAGGGCTGAGAGGAGGGAAGAGCACGAAGTCTCCCCCCACGAGTATAAGGCTCTGGGCAGGGGGGCCGAACCTGAGGCTCACCGCCTGCAGTGGTGTCAAGCACCAGAGAAACTACAGGACCAGGGGATGAGATGGGAGTGGAGCGAGCAGTGGACTGTGTGGGAGTGGGTGCCGAGTGTGAGGACTCGGGAATGGCGGTAGACGGCAAGGACACAGGGCTGTCGGCTGAGGACAGGGGTGACTCGGACTCCGGGGAGGGCGCTGAGGCCCCTGACCCAGAGGAGACTGAGTCCTCGTCACTGTCCGTAGGAGTGACAACAGGGGACGCTGTCTGAGAAGAAGACGTGGACGCACGGAGATCGGAGGCAGGAATAGACCCACCCCCCCCAAGCCGACAAAGCGAGGAGAGAGAAGATGGAGGAGGGACATGGGACAAGTCACGGGGAAAGACATCCTCAAAGAAGAGGGCATCACGCGACTCGATGATGCGGGAACGGTCGGGGTCCCAGAAACGCCATGCCTTAGACATGGCAGAAACGCCAAGGGACGTGCAGAGACGCGCACGAGGACTCAGTTTGCCATCACGAAAGTCCTCAGGCAACCAGACAGCAGCCACACAGCCCCAGACACGAGCCACACGGAGGTCAGCACGGCGACCGTACCAGCGCTCAAAGGGGGTGATGTGGCGAGGAAGGGGACCGTGGGGGACACGGTTCCATACCCAGGTCATGTAGCACATGTGTTGGAAAGGGAGCCATCCGGCTCAATTTCAGGTCCACAGGAGCAAGTTCCAGGAAAGTACCAGATGCTTGCTCCGATCGCCAATCCAACTTCACCATTGGCAAGATCATGTGGCAAAATGTCTACGGTCCAAGTTTGAGGCCGATCCAACGGTCGGATTGGGAGATATGAATTTTCGAAGTTTCGGGGGTCATGGACTGTCGATGCCTGGGTGGGCATGGGTGATGGCTCCATGCCTTAGCCTAAGAAAAGAAAAAGGCAAGACGTCCAGGGTCAAGACCTGATGGGAGAAATATCCAAAAAGGTCCTTGGTCTTAGGATTGCCTTGTCAGAGTGTGCTGACTAGGATAAAGGTACCTCTCCTTACTTTTTAGGTGAGGTGAGATCCTTGTGTGCTAGCCATGGACACATGGCGATTCTCCATGGGTTTGTGGGTTATGTGACCACTAGGAGTGTGCCATGAGAGCATTCTCTAGCTCTCTAGGTCGTGTGTGAGTGGTCAGCCTGATTGCTAGGCTGATTTCCTCCCTTGTGTGAGATTATGGANGAGGCGGGTACGGATCTTCCAAAACGTGAAGTTGGCGCGTCCCTCCAGCCTCTCCAAAGGCTGGGCTGCTGTCACAACGCCAGCTGCTGCCATTTTGAGCCTTGGTGATGCTCATCGCTGCCCTTGGATGGCGGCGCTACCCCTGCTTCTGCTGCTGCTTCTGCCAGAAATCTGTCTGACAGAAAATGGACTGTAGATGCCAGCAGACTAGGAATTTTAAAAAACTGAGCCCACCACTGGAAAATTCAGCTCAAAAAATTTCAGATCGACACATAAAACAGGGTCATCAACAGGGGATTTCAAAAGATATGCCCTCTTGAAAACAGGGTATGCTTCTGCTCCTACTCCAACTCAGGCCAGCCAGATTGTAAACGGCGTTTCTCCCAAACGAATCAATGGAATGCAAATATTTTTGCACTCACACACGACCTAGAGAGCTAGAGAATGCTCTCATGGCACACTCCTAGTGGTCACATAACCCACAAACCCATGGAGACCCTGTTTTATGGCACATTCCATTGGTGCAAAAATATCTTTATTCCATTGATTCGTTTCGGAGATACGCCGTTTACAAGCTGGCTGGCCTGAGTTGGAGTAGGAGCACAAGTATACCCTATTTTCAAGAGGGCATATCTTTTGAAATCCCCTGTTGATGACCCTGTTTCATGGGTCGATCTGAAAGTTTTTGAGCTGAATTTTCCAGTGGTTGGCTCAGTTTTTTAAAATTCCCAGTCTGCTGGCATCTACAGTCCATTTTCTGTCAGACAGATTTCTGGCAGAAGCAGCAGCAGAAGCAGGGGTAGCGCCGCCATCCAAGGGCAGCGCTGGGCATCACCAAGGCTAAAAATGGCAGCAGCTGGCGTTGTGACAGCAGCCCAGCCTTTGGAGAGGCTGGAGGGACGCGCCAACNTGGCCTGAGTTGGAGTAGGAGCAGAAGCATACCCTGTTTTCAAGAGGGCATATCTTTTGAAATCCCTTGTTGATGACCCTGTTTTATGGGTCGATCTGAAAGGTTTTGAGCTGAATTTTCCAGTGGTGGGCTCAGTTTTTTAAAATTCCCATTCTGCTGGCATCTACAGTCCATTTTCTGTGAGACAGATTTCTGACAGAAGCAGCAGCAGAAGCAGGGGTAGCGCCGCCATCCAAGGGCAGCGCTGGGCATCACCAAGGCTAAAAATGGCAGCAGCTGGCGTTGTGACAGCAGCCCAGCCTTTGGAGAGGCTGGAGGGACGCGCCAACTTCACGTTTTGGAAGATCCGTACCCGCCTCCTTTTGGAGGAGAGGGGCTTGTGGGAGGTGGTGAGCGGCGACGAGCCGGCTCCAGTTCCACAGGCAAAAGGCATCACCGCAGCGCAGGTGGTGGCGGGGAAGACGCCGCAAAAGGGTGCAGCTGATGCGGGTTCTTCTGCAGCTGTACCAGCGACGTATGAGGAGTGGAAGAAGAAGGACAGGTAGGCCTATAGGTTGCTTGTCAACACCATCTCCAACCCGCATCTTCAGTATGTGAGTGACAAGGCTACTTCAAAGGAGGGGTGGGACACATTGTGCAAGAAGTATGAGAGCAAGGATCCTGCATTCCTCATGCTTTTGGAGGAAAAGATCATGGCGCTGAAAATGCAGGGTGGTGAAGGGATGGAAGCGTATCTGGACAGGGCCAAGGAGCTGGCGAAGCAGCTGAGAGCGGCCGGCAACCCTGTGGAAGAGACGCGCTTCATCCTCCTCTTGCTGAGGGGACTCCCAACCAGCTACGACACGGTGCGAGAGACGTTGGAGTGCCAGCCAACTCTCGACCTCGACTTCATCTGCACACACCTGGTGCAGGTGGAATTGCGTCGCAATGCAGCAAAACACAATGGCGGCAGCAACAGTGAAGCAGCTTTCATGGCCATGGGCTCACGCAACCAGCAGCAGCAGCAGTCCGGGCAGCAGAGAGGCAAGAAGAAGGGCAAGTGCCACTATTGCCAGAAAGAGGGGCACTACAAGAAAGAGTGCTTCAAGTTCAAGAGGGACCAGAAGGAGCAGCAGCAGCAGCAGCAAAAGCAGCAATCTCCACAGCAACAGCAGCAGCAGAACCAGACTGGCGTGCGCCATTTTGGCAACATGAACGTTGCCAAGGAGGTGCGCGACCGCCTCTTCATGGCAAAGTCTGACATGTCGCAGAAGGAAAAGGCGGATCTGGCGTGGTACAAGGACTCGGGGTGTACCAAGAGTCTGACGCACCACAAGGAGTGGTTCACGCAACTGCTCTCCATTCCCTCCCGTCCGATTGCTTTGGGTGATTATCGGGTGGTGTATGCTGAGGGGATTGGGATTGTGGAGATGTGGTTGGAGACCCCGCGTGGCATTGAAGTGGGAGTGTTCCATGGCGTGCTGTACGTACCTAGTGTTGCATTCAACCTCCTCTCAGTCTCCTCTCTTACAAACACAGGACTGCGCGTCGTCTTCGATGATGACTATGGCTACATCCTCAGCAAGGATACAGGAGAGGAGTTGGCCAGGTCGGTGAAGGAGGGCGACATGTACCGCCTGCTGGGGGCAACCAAGATGCCGCGTGAGCAGAGTCTTGCAGCAGTGGTGCAGGCGACAGATGGTGAGATCTGGCATGCGCGCTACGGCCACATCGGCATGCGCGCCTTGCAGCAGCTTCAAGCAAAGCAGATGGTGCGTGACCTGCCTACCATCTCTAACTTTGAACAGCAGTTGTGCATCGGATGTTTGGAGGGGAAGCAGCACCGGGAGGCGTTCTCTGGAGCAGGGGAGCGTGCGAAGGAGGTGTTGGAGCTGGTCCACACGGACCTGTGTGGACCGATGCAGACCCAGAGCTTTGGAGGTTCTAGGTATTTCCTGACCTTCATTGATGATTTCAGCCGTTACACTGCTGTGTACTTCCTTCCTTCCAAGGACCAGTGCTTTGACAGGTTCAAGGAGTTCAAGGCCATGGTGGAGAACCAGACTGGCAAGAAGATCAAGGCGCTGCGCAGCGATCGCGGTGGAGAGTACCTGAGCAAGGAGTTCCAGGACTACCTCG
>SZWC01001016.1:285577-297369 GCA_023375785.1 Penium margaritaceum
GAAGCCACCCGTTACACGGACAGACGCAGGGTCACGACTCACAGCGGCAATGGCAGAACGTGGAAAGAGGTGCTGGCCACAAGCAGCAAGGCAACGAGGGAGACTATACGACTGCCAATCCTCAATCCATGGGACATCAATTGGAGGACACCCCTGAACATGACCGGGGGGGGTCCACGAAGAGACAAGTCAACAGCACACGCAAGGCCCTCCTCGACCAAACGTACACTCTCACCTCCCTGATCACGGAGGTGACGCTGGTGTATGGCGTGAGAGAGCGCAGAGTCCAGCTGGCGGTCGTCCTCAGGCGGTCCGGTGATGAGTGCGGTAGAGGAGTGTGGCTGGGGACCACGAGTGGGGGACGCCCATGTTGGAGGTGAGTAGAAGCCGGAGGGAGGCCCGAAGTAGACAGGACCTCCAAATCCCGGGGGCCAACCCCACGGTGTAGGTGGAGAAGGTGCAGAGAGGACAATGTTGTAGGCAGCTGCTGCAGGCAATGGCGAAGCGTGCGTAGAGCCACGACTGGACCCCGCGGAGGTGGAGGAGCGGGCAGAGCCTCCAGCTGACCCTGAAGAGCGTGCCCAGTGAGCACGCATGGCTGAGGCCAGGCGTGCATCATCTGGTGGTGCAGGGCACTTGGGCGCCGCATGACTAGCGGCGCCGCAGTTCCAGCAAGTGACAGTGCTGGAGGAGGAGGAGTGGGATGCCGTGCTATCAGAACCGCGACCTTTGCCACCCTTCCCCTGCCCGCCACCGCCAGAGCCACCTCCTCGGCCTTTACCTTTGTTGCCCCCTCCACCACGCCCACTTCCTTGGGAAGCAAGGGAGGTGGCGGTGGTAGTGGAGGTGGGGACGGAGGACGAGCTGGAGGCTGAGGAGGCGGAGGAGGAGGGAAGTGCGGTGATCGCTGCAGCAACGGCTGCGCGGTGGATGCGTTTGTTCTGCAAGGAGCTCCACCAGTCGGTGAGGCGCTGGGAGGTGAACTCCCACAAAGCCCCAATTCAAGGGGGTGCATCAGCGGGAACAGGTATTGCCGCCAGACGCTCCAACTCTGTGGCCTTCACTTCGCGAAAGATGTCGCTGAGTTCATGGATGAAGCCGTTGACGATGGAGAGGACAGCAGGGAGTTGGCCTGGGGCGGCTTTGCCGAGGTCACGCAGCAGGCGCAGACTGCGAGCCCAATAGGCGTCAGCAGTCTCGTCAGTACGCATGGAGAGCGTGTTGAACTGGACGATGAGGACACTCCGTGCCGCATGTCCAGTGACTGTCGTGCGCCGCTTGATCAGGGCATAAGCCCCAACCGGGTCAGCGGGGGTGCGGCGTGCAGTGTCAGCATTGTAGGATCCAATCTCATCAGTGAGATCGTCTGGTCCGGCGCGAATGAGGGCTCGGACCGCTCGTGCTGACTCAGAATCGACTGGCACAAAAGGTGGGACAGCTGAGGGATTTGGTGCATGGTAGTATTCCCAGAGTTGTTCCTCTTGCGCCCAGGCACTGAAACGAACCTCCCAAGAGTGAAAAGTAAGACTGGGTGTGAAGTGGGGTGGAGTGGAGTCAAAGTCAGGCTTGCGTTGCACTGCTGGGGCAAGGGCTTTGGCTGCAGCAGCGCCAGCAGCTGCGGCGACTGCAAGTGGATCAGAGGTAGATGTGCCAGCGGCAGTGGAAGCGGAAGCGGGAGAAGTGGAAAATGCGGCAGCAATGCTAGCGGACTGAGTGCTGCGCAGTGTGGGCTGCAGGCGATTCAGAACCAAGTCAGCAATGTGATCGGCGAATGTCTCTTGGTCAGCCTGCTCAGCCTTCAGTTTTTCCTCAGCAGCCCGCTGAGCAGTGAGAGCTGCCTGTAATGCAGTGCGCTCACGCTGAAGCTCAGCATGCAGTGCTGTGTATTGGTCATCGTCGACTGGCATTGTGCCAGCGACGTGACTCTACCGAAAAATTTTCGGCAGAGTTTCCCTTGCCCAAGTGGGCGTGGGAAGTAAGATATCGGTGTTGAAAGTGCGCTGCAAGGCAACAACCTGGACACACGAACACGCCAATACAGGGAAGGCAGAGAGGACGGAAGAGCAAGAGAAGCCAAGCTCACCACGCACTGCGGTGCAGAGAGAACAGTGGTGGCAGTGCCGCAGCAGCTAAGGAGGAGACGACTGCGACAAAGGACGATGTGGTGACGACAAAGCAGGCTACACCTGTCAGAGCTGCACCTGACAGAGCGGCGATGACTGTAGCGATCAAAACCAACAGTTGTAGGTGCCGAGTGACTGACGGTGATGGGGAGGGTAGAGAGGCTGCCTGTGTTGTGGAGGCGTTAGCGGAGTCAACTGCATTGGAGAGTGATGTGGCTGCTGCGGCTGCGTCGGATGCAACTGCGTTTGCTGCTGCAGCAATCTGAGTGGCTACGTTGACGGGCGAGGCCGCCAAGGGTCCCTGGTCAACCGCTGCAGTGTATGTGTCAATGGCTCGACCAGCAGCAGTGCTGGCTGGTGCACGTGCGGCACGTGCTGTGGCTGCAAAGGTAGTGGCAACGGCAGTGCTGGATGAAAGGATAGCCTGCAGCGCTGAGAGAATATCAGGAGACGAGATGGGCTCTGCAGCAGTTACGGCTCGGGATGCAGCAAAACATGGAGCGGAGGCCTCAGATGCTGCTGCTGCAGCAGGTGGAGCTGCACCACGGGGAACAGCATGGCGGTGTTGCGGGCGCAGCCTATGGGAAATGGGCGGTCTTACCAGAGAGTGAAGAGGTCGGTGGTCGTTTTGTGGTGCTGTTGCCGGCTGGTTCAGCGACGTTGGGGTGTCGTCGTCGGCTGATTGGCAACGAGTCGCGTAGTCCCTTGCGTCCGTCCACGCGTAGTGATCAGCGGGATCGTAGTCTTCATCGGGGTGATACCCCGGACTGCTGCGACGCACCCTCGACCACACTTCTCTCTCCGCCCTCTCCTCGTAGTACGCAAGCTCCTCGTCAGTATTTGCACAGTCCCGAGCCGCTGTTGATGACGGAGGGGCGGGCTCGATCTCAGGTGGAGACGCCAGTGTACTGAGTGATGGGCTGCCTCAGGGCAGCCCGTGGTAATCGAGAGTGTGCTGGGGTCAAGCCTGGCTGCAGGGTTGGGGCTGAGGTCACGGCTGCGAAGACAGCAGTTGCACAGAGCGGCGGCTGCTGCGGCTGCCTAGACTGCCACCTAAGCTGCTACTATCTCGTGCCAAGCGGCTAAGCGGCTAAGTCTAAGTGGCTACAAGGCATGGCTGCTGCTGCTGCTTGGGCCGCCACGGCCTTGCGCTGTGGCTCGTGCGGGATCACCCGTCGATTGATGCCAGCGGCTCCCCAGAGTGGTGGCTGCTGCTGCTGCCCAAGCTGCTGCGGTCTCGCGCTGAGGTCCACGAGAGCGATGTTGGCAGCAGCACAGAGTTGCTGCTGCTGATGCTGCCTAGCTGCAGGGTTGGGGCTGAGATCACTGCTGCAAAGCTAGCAGTTGCACAGAGCGGCGGCTGCTGCGGCTGCCTAGACTGCCACCTACGCTGCTACTGTCACGTGCCAATGTTCACGAGCGCGATGTCAGCGGCTGCAAGGCATGGCTGCTGCTGCTGCTGCTTGGGCCGCCACGGCCTTGCGCTGTGGCTCGTGCGGGATCACCCGTCGATTGATGACAGCGGCTGTCCAGAGTGGCGGCTGCTGCTGCTGCCCAAGCTGTTGTGGTCTCGCGATAAGATCCGCGAGTGCGATGTTGGCAGTGGCACAAATGGTTGCCAATGATGCTGCTTAGGACACCACGACCTCGTGCTGTGGCTTGTTCGGGATCACCCATCGCTCGATGTTAGGAGCTGCACAGAGTGGTAGCTATTGTTGCTGCCTAAGCTGCCACGATCTCGTGCTGAGGTTCACGAGAATGATGCTAGCGGCTGTACAGAATGACCGCCGCTGCTGCTGCTTAGGCCGCCGCGGTCTCGTGCTGTGGCTTGTGCGGGATCACCCGGCGCTTAGCGCGTGAGTCTCATGAGGTCCCAGGACGTCGCCGCGGGAGGGACAGCCCTCCTGCTCTGATACCAGTAAGTAGGCGTAGATGCTAGGCTAGCAAGGAAGCACGTGACAAGCAACGACGTATGCCATGGATCGGGGAACGCTCACGACTTAGAAAAGTGTAGTCACAAGACACAGCTTGACAAGCGAGTGAAGTGTGAGCGAGGGGTGAGAGCCAGTTGACCGGGCCACCCACGCAAGACACTCGTCGTGGGGCCCGGACGCCACCCAGGGATCGAACCCGACCCTGGAGCGAACGAGCTCCCGGCGGTTTCTCACACGCCGGCACAAGCCGGACGTGTGGTCCCGAGGGATCAGCAACCCGGTTCACCACTCTAGGAACATGCAAGTATGCAATCAACTAACAAGCATGCATTCCCACAAGTTGTATCCCCTTTTAGCATATGAGTGTATTACTAAACTAAGGCATGTGACAAGGCTGGTGTTGAAGCCACCACTTGGCAGCTTGAAGGAGGCACGTCCTCTGTGCTCTTCATGCTGCACCACAGTCTNTCGTCGTGGGGCCCGGACGCCACCCAGGGATCGAACCCGACCCTGGAGCGAACGAGCTCCAGGCGCTTTCTCACACGCCGGCACAAGCCGGACGTGTGGTCCCGAGGGATCAGCAACCCGGTTCACCACTCTAGGAACATGCAAGTATGCAATCAACTAACAAGCATGCATTCCCACAAGTTGTATCCCCTTTTAGCATATGAGTGTATTACTAAACTAAGGCATGTGACAAGGCTGGTGTTGAAGCCACCACTTGGCAGCTTGAAGGAGGCACGTCCTCTGTGCTCTTCATGCTGCACCACAGTCTTGCACCAGGGAGCCTTAATCCAGATCAATCACCTGCAGTGGTGAGGTGTGTGCATGAATGGAGACAAGAGGGCACTTGCGGGTGTTTGTGATAATAACCAACACTGTGCTGACGTCAGCAGTTTTGGGGTCAAAACGTCAATTTTTGCAGACGTTTTAACTCCTCGAGAAACGCTGTCAGTTTCTTGTTTGGAGTATTTTTTACGTTCGGCCCCATACTGAGCGTTGCGATGGCGCCGGTCCGTGACAAGGACAAAGGACTCGTTGACCTATCTTCCTCCTCTTCGGGCGTTATGAGTCCCCGATCGCAGTCCCGCATGATCGACGAGCTTCGTCGGTCACAGGACGAGATGCACCGGCAGAAACAGAGGCAGTCCAACGCATTGCAGGAGATCACAGAGTTACTGCGGGGTCGTTCGATGGCTCCACAGCAGCCACTTGGAGGATCTACTGGAGCTGCACCATCTACTCAGCGGTCTACGCCCTACACAGCGCCACGGCCTCAGCATCACTCATCACAGGTGGACTCCTGGGATGAGGAGGAGATTGAGGATGACTCACGCGAGCACGAGATTCGTGTGCTTGAGGAGCGCATCCGTGAGCTACGTTTGGGGTCACAGCCTCCCACTCCGCCACCTTCTTGCTGTCAGGATCAGCCGCGTCGTTCAGCAGCGTTCACCTTTGGTGGTGTTTCTCTCACTGGTGGGCTCCCCATACCCCGTCCACTGTCTCCCGAGGCTGAGATCGCCCTCCCCACGGAGCGGCGACCAAAGGACTTTGAGACACCTCCACCCCGTTACGATAGTGAGGAGGGCTTTGATTGCTGGGAGACCTTGTTTCAGGTGTGGGCCGATTCTGAGGGTGTCTGGCCCTACTACCACAGCCAGTACCAGACCCGCGACGCTCACCAGGTCCAGACAGCAGCGAGAGCGATGCGGGGTCTCCTCTACGCCATGCCGCGGGAGACTGTGGTCGACTTCCGACCCTTTCTTGGTGAGGCCGGGACCAGGACTGGAGCAGATCCACGTCAGGGGTGGGAGCTGGCCCTGACACTCCTCGCTGCGGAGACCCATGCCACGAGGGCGGCCCGACTACGTGAGTTTCACTCCCTCCGTCAGGGTCCCACCGAGCTTGCAGCTGACTACTGGAGGCGCGCGATGCGCCTTTATACGCGCCTTGGGACCGGTGGCGGGACGCAGTTGTGGGCACTCGACGCCATCATGATGGGGGCGCATTTGGACCACGTGAAGCTCTTTACGGGCTTCGATCGTGTGGCTCTCTCTGAGTTGTCAGAGTCACTACAGCTGCTTCCTTGGGCCCATCGCTACTTCATCCAGGCCACATCGGCTCATGAGGCTGCCATCGCCCATCAGCAGAGTCCACTTGTTGCAGCAGTGATTGCGATCCCTCCTACGCCTCTGTCCCTGCTCACCAGTCCCACCTCCACCGCTTCCGCCTCCTCCTCCTCTACACCGAGCGGCCACACTCACGGCGTTATAGTGGCCGTACAGTGGAAGAAGGGGAAGAAGCGACGTGGGAAGGGACAGCAGCAGCAGCAGCAGCAGCCCGCGAGTAGTGGCAGTGGACGTTCTGTCCACTGCTACAACTGTGGAGGCGCTCACCGCTACACGGAGTGTGAGCAGCCTCTTGACTGGACTCGGATCATGCGCGGCCTTCAGGCGGCGCACACGCAGCGGATTTCCTTGAGTGACACACGGACTGGGCGCGCCGCGACCACGAGTGTAGCAGAAGCATCCGTTTCATCAGGCGGCAGTGGTGATGTGGACCCTCGGGATCGCACAATCGCGGAGCTTCGTCAGCTGCTGGCGCTTCGTACTCAAGGAGGTGCGAGTATGTTATCACAGCCGAGTGGTCCCGATACAGCTTGTCTTACTGCGTCTGTTGCTCGTGATGATGCTTGTGGTGGAGCTGTGATGGCTTGCAATGAGGATGGACCTAACAGTACCGACTGGCTTGACGAGTCACATATTCGTGTTGTTCGTCGTTGTTCCGGGTCCTTTGCTGAGCGTCCAGTAGAGGCAGAGTGTTCTGTGGCCCGTTGCTCAGTGTCGACGACTGGTCGTGAGCCGGATGGCACCTAGATTATTGACTCAGGGGCCACCCATCACATGACCTGTCGTCGTAGTGACTTTGTTGTGCTCGGTCCCGTTGCGTCCGTTCGGTCTGTTCACACAAGGTCTGGTCAGTCGTTGCCTGTGCAGGGAGTTGGAGTTGTGCGGTTTGATGGTCCGTCTGGCCCCTTGTACATTTCTGACGTGCTCTTTGTCCCTGCTCTTGAGCTCAGCCTGCTCTCTGTTCGTGCATGCACCAGGATGGGTCTCACTGTTGAGCACTCTGCTGACTATGCCACAATGACTGCTCTTGACACACGCGCCATCGTGCTTCGTGCCTCTGTCGTTGATGACCTGTATCGTGTGTCTCGTTGCACTCCCTCTGTCTCTTCTCCATCTCTCTCCTCTGCGCGATTGTTTGTCACTGGTGTTCTCTCCCCTGAGTACCAGCGCTTGTTACATCGTCGCCTCTGCTATGTGAGCTCGGACACTGTGTCCAAGCTCATTCGCACTCAGCCAGCCCTCGGTCTTGAAGCAGCTTCCTTTGAGAAGCCGCCCAAGACCCACTGTCTTTTTTGCGCCCAGGGTAAGATGCATCGCTGCTCTTACCCTGACTCCTCCTCCCGGGCACTGCGCCCACTAGAGTTGGTCCACTCGGACCTTCTCGGTCCTCTCCCAGTCGAGTCCCTCTCTGATCGGGGTCGATATGTTCTCACCCTGACTGATGATTTCACCCGGATGCGGTGGGTCTACAGCCTCCGCCACAAGAGCGATGCCGCATTTACGGTCCGCATGTGGCTTGTGATGGCTGAGCGTCAGTCTCGTCACACCCTGCACACATTCCGCTCAGATCGTGGTGGCGAGTTCTTGGGCGAGATGGATGCCTACTTTGCCGAGCACGGTATCTTTCACCAGCTTTCCGCCCCTGCTACACCATAGCAGAACGGTGTGTCTGAGCGTTGGAACCGCACCATGGAGGATGCGGTTCGCGCTATGCAGTCTGAGTACGGTCTACCGGAGTCCTTCGCCTTTGAGGGCTTCTCCTACATGACGTGGGTCTGGAACCGCTTGCCGCATGGTCCACTCCCAGACCATGTCACACCGTACGAGTTGTGGTTTGGCCATCATCCTGATCTCCGTCTCGCTCGCGTTTGGGGGTCCCTCACATGTGTCTGGTACAACGAGGATCAGCAGGGGTCTAAGGTCTCACCTCGGGGACGCATGTGTACCTTCCTCGGCATCTTCCCGTGGTCGAAGGCCTGGCGTTTTTGGGACCCTGCTCGCCATCGCATTGTCGAGTCTCGAGATGCTCTCTTCTTTGAGGCTCTCACCTACCGCGACTTGTCCAGCATTCTGTCGCTGGCCGCCAACCACGTTCCTACTTGTGTGGCCTCCCGGCGGATGGGGGAGTCTAGTCCTGCGGATGGATCCGGCCGGGCCTCCTCACCTGTGGTCCGGTCTCCGGCTGCTGACGATCCGGCCATCGTGGCTGTGGGTCCACCCGCCTCATCAGTACCCTCTGGCACACCTGATCCCGTGCCGGTGTCAGACCCCTCTAGTGCACCCGATCTCGCGCCTGTGCCGGTCCCCTATGCCACACCTGATCCCGTACGAGCGTCAGTCCCCTCTGGCACACCTGATCCCGTGCTGGTGTCAGACCCCTCTGGCACACCCGATCTCGTACTAGTGTCGGTCCCCTCTGGCACACCCGATCTCGTACCAGTGTCGGTCCCCTCTGGCACACCTGATCCCGTACCAGTGTCAGTCCCCTCCGTCACACCCACTCCCATGCATGCACCCATATCCCCTACGGCTCTGGCTCAGCAGCCTTCCCCACAGCCTGAGGTGAGCGCTGCATCGGGCTACTCCCGCGAGCCCGGCGGTCGCCTTCGACCATTGGCCTCTAGGGCTCAGCGGACTGCTGACTCTGCGTCCAGACGCCCGACTCGTAGTGTTCAGAGTGGCGAGCCTGGCACGAAGGCCCTTGGCCTGAGTGTCCAGGCAGACTACACTGAGGTGCACCCAGCATGTCCTGTCGGCCACGAGTTGGTCTCTCGAGAGTTCTTGGTCGCTTGCGATGCCGCAGCCGACCTTGTCGTGGTCAGACCGAGTCCGGAGGCGTGTGTCTTAGCCACCCGGAGCACTCCCTCGACGATGCCTGATCCAGGCACGTTGAAGGAGGCACTCTCAGCTCACGATGCAGACCTGTGGCGTGCTGCTTGTGAGGATGAGCTGAGAGCTATCCGTGAGCACAGTGTCTATGATCTTGTCGACCTCCCGCCTGGGCGGAAGGCTGTACAGGCCAAGTGGGTCTTTCGCAAGAAGGTGAAGCCTGATGGCACACTGGATCGCTACAAGGCTCGCTTGATGGCCAAGGGGTTCTCGCAGGTTGAGGGAGTAGATTTCACTGACACCTTTGCACCCGTTGGCCGCATGACCACCGCTCGCGCTCTGTTCGGGGTTGTTGCTCACCACGACTGGGAGCTGCACCAGATGGACGTGAACAACGCGTTCCTCCATGGCACCTTAGAGGAGGAGATCTACATGGTCCAGCCACCTGGATTCGAGGTCGGTGACAAGGTCTGGCACTTGCGCAAGGCCTTGTACGGCCTGAAACAGTCACCGAGGTGCTGGAACTTGGAGATCACTGGTACACTGACACGTGCTGGTTACGTACAGAATGACGCTGACCCGTCCCTCTTTCTCAGACGGACAGCTGAGAGCATCACCGCCATCCTGGTCTACGTGGACGACCTCCTGATTGCGTCTCCTTCTATGGAGGCCGTGAAGGAGGCCAAGGCAGTTCTCCAGGCTGCCTACAGGATGAAGGACCTTCGTCCTGCAGCTGTGTTTCTCGGGATGGAGATCATGCGTGATCGTCAGCGACGGACACTCTTGTTGCATCAGGCACGTTACGCACACGTTGTGGGGGAGCGGTTTGCTGACCTCCTGGGTGCAGTTCCTACAGCCTCCACCCCCATCACACCTGACGGGCAGGATGCTCTGAAGGTGAATGACCCCGCAGACCTGGGGGAGACAGTGGACGTGACCCTATACTTGCGCCTGATTGGCTCCTTGATGTACTTGGCCACTACCACACGACCCGACATTGCCTTTGCCGTCAACCTCCTTGCACAGTTTTCACAGTGTCCTCGGGGGAGAGCCCTTCATGCGGCAGTGCGAGTGGTGCGGTACGTGGTGTCCACACCGTACCTCGGACTCTGCTTTCGACGGCGGTGTTTGGTGGTAGTCGGCGGCTACACAGACAGTGATTGGGCGTGGAGTCTTGATCGGCGCAGTCGGACAGGTTACGTGTTCCTGCTTGGTGGCACCGCTGTGTCGTGGCGTAGTGGCAAGCAGGGTTGTATCACACGTAGCTCATCAGAGGCTGAGTCTATTGCTCTGGGGACTCGGGCAACTGAGGCGGTGTGGCTGCAGCGTCTATTTCGTGAGTTGCGTCAGTCTGTGCCTTGCATCGTTCCGCTTTGATCGTGGTGGCGAGTTCTTGGGCGAGATGGATGCCTACTTTGCCGAGCACGGTATCTTTCACCAGCTTTCCGCCCCTGCTACACCATAGCAGAACGGTGTGTCTAAGCGTTGGAACCGCACCATGGAGGATGCGGTTCGCGCTATGCAGTCTGAGTACGGTATACCGGAGTCCTTCGCCTTTGAGGGCTTCTCCTACATGACGTGGGTCTGGAACCGCTTGCCGCATGGTCCACTCCCAGACCATGTCACACCGTACGAGTTGTGGTTCGGCCATCGTCCTGATCTCCGTCTCGCTCGCGTTTGGGGGTCCCTCGCCTGTGTCTGGTATACCGAAGATCAACAGGGGTCTAAGGTCTCACCTCGGGGACGCATGTGTACATTCCTCGGCATCTCCCCGCGGTCGAAGGCCTGGCGTTTTTGGGACCCTGCTCGCCATCGCATTGTCGAGTCTCGAGATGCTCTCTTCTTTGAGGCTCTCACCTACCGCGACTTGTCCAGCATTCTGTCGCTGGCCGCCAACCACGTTCCTACTTGTGTGGCCTCCCGGCGGATGGGGGAGTCTAGTCCTGCGGATGGATCCGGCCGGGCCTCCTCACCTGTGGTCCGGTCTCCGGCTGCTGACGATCCGGCCATCGTGGCTGTGGGTCCAGTCGCCTCATCAGTACCCTCTGGCACACCTGATCCTGTGCCGGTGTCAGACCCCTCTGGTGCACCCGATCTCGCGCCTGTGCCGGTCCCCTGTGCCACACCTGATCCCGGACGAGCGTCAGTCCCCTCTGGCACACCTGATCCCGTGCCGGTGGCAGACCCCTCTGGCACACCCGAGCTATCATCGTACTTGAATCTCCTCCCTTGCACCCATCAGTATTACCTGAGTAGACGGCCGCACGAGAGGATTTCCACGCCCATCAGGCGAGTCCATCGGTTGCCGTGATGACCGCCACACCGGAAACACCTCCCCTCCTCATTGCCTTGTTCTCACCCTCTTCTCCATTACCCTTCACAGGATGGGGCTGTTGTGATTTGTGCCGTTTCTGTACAGTTTACTGTGACCACTCGGCCGTGTCCATACTCGTGTAGATCCCTTAGGCAGGCGGCCCTGGTGACACCGGCGCGACGACAGGCGGCGGACTACCCGTCTGGAGTTGACCGACCACTGTTCCAGAGCCCCAGATGTCACCGGGACTCCTTGCTGTGCCTTCTACGTCTTGCAAGCGCCTTTCGGCGGACTGGGCATGAGACCCATTTGCATGTTTTGCATTATATACTCGCTGTCAGTCGATGGATGCATGCATGTGACCAGTCGTTGCGTGCGTCTTTTGATTCTGCACGTCTAGGTTCAGACGGCGTAGGATTCTGACATGTGTGCGCAGAGTTACGGCCAAAACAGTGGTTTTGGG